>JAQQSU010011462.1:0-12160 GCA_028627135.1 Pseudochirops cupreus
CAACATGAATAGATATTTAAGTAGTTTTTTTAAATAAGCTATATCAACATGATTGAGATCTGCTTAACCCTTGACCCAGATTTTCATCTCAGCTCCTTATATTCCATATTTTGTCTCAATCTTCTATTTCAAAAGAAATATTCATTTTAACCCGACAACAAAGACTGGTGATGATGTCCATGAAAATAAAGGTACATTTCTTTTAACAAATCCCACTGGAAGAAAAAAAGAAGTCATCTTGGTCTCCATCATCTGATCTAAACAATGTTTTATTTTTTTGTTTTGTTTTCTCTCTGGAAATGCCCATGCTGCCTTTTATTCTCCCTTACCATGCCTGGTCTCTGCAAATGTACTAGTCAAAGAAAATGTTCTATACTGGTGTGATCTATGGGAAGGAAAAGGGCCTGATAACCATCATAAATCTCCCAGCAACTGAAAACAGACTCCCGAGTCAGAGCACTATGCCATCTGACTGACATATATAAATGACGCACCACAGCTTCAGCTCATCTCCATAATCCACATCACTGCTGAGAAGATAAAGTGAGGAAGGCAGTCTTTCCAGTGCGTGGGATAAAACAAAATAAGCTACAGTTAATCATTTATTGACCTCCCAAAATAATAGACCTGAAAAATAAATACCAACAGTAGTCTGCAATGACCTAGGGAATTTTGTGGGAAGTCCTGCTTTTATAAGTTTAACTGTGAGCAATTTCTATGTCCAAAATATATTAAAAATAAGGGTTTTTTTTTAACTTTTGTAGTCTCTTATTTGTTTGTTTACTCTCTATAATGTTATACTCAGGTTTCACACAAAATCATCACCTTATACGTAAAAGTAGATATTATAATTATATTGTGTTGTTTGGGTATTTCAATGACTAAAATCCCTTATATGGTATCCAAGAGAGACCTACATCTTTGCAAAACATGGTATTATTGTGTTGTTACGACATTCTATGTTAACTTTTATATCATGAGACTCTCAATAAAATGAAAAAAAAAATTACAACTATGTCCAGGGTTATTGTGTCAGACCTGGCACAAAATGCTGCAAAAACACGTGCTAATTTGGGCAGTTCTAGTGAGAGGGTGTCTTGTTCGTGGTAATGGAAAACACTACTTAGCCATATTGTGATCCTGTTCTTAACGAACTTTCATTCCTATGCTACGTCCGTCAGGCATTTTGTCTCTCAGGGTTCACCATGCTTTTTAGGTTGTTGTCAGCAGAAGTCTAGGTATATGTAGCTGTGAGCAACTCCTCTCCCTATGTAGGGAAATAGAGAATCTACCCACCCCCACTCTTAAGGTACAAATACCCATCAATCCCTCAATACCCCACTCTTAAAAAGTAAGGAGTGAAAGTTTGGTATGACATCTCAGAATAGTTGCCAAATTATAGCTTGGGGAGTAATCAAATTAGAAAATAAAGTAAAATAAAAAGCTATTGGAAATCACATTTTTAAATGTACCAGGCTAAAATATTTTCACCACCCTCCTCTCCATAAGAATCTTTCAAGGTCTGTTGAATGTCAGTCTCTGGTATATATTCAGTGAGGAAAGACATATTCATTTTCTTTGGGAAAAAATATTCATCCCACCGTCAGAATCATATAAAGATGAATGAAGACCAATATTTCTTCTAGATTGCCACCTCTGTGTTTACCAGCCCTATGAGCTATTTTAGGAGTTTGGGGCACAGAGTGAGTGCCTGCTTATTTTACAAGCCCAAACTAAATCAATCATTCTATTTTCAGTTCTCAAATTTGATGATGTGTCATGCAAATTGAAGCCACCCAATAAAGGACCACAAATGCACCTAAACCATACTGCAGGAATATAATTCATTTCTGATTTTTTGCCAGTAATTGCTCCAGAACCTTTCCAGAGCATAAAGACCTGAAGTTCAACTTTTCAGAATGTGAGCTAAAAATGAAACAAAAGATTTAGTTATAATTGCAAATTATCAGTACCACCATTAGATTATATTGGTATCACCTAATATATAATTATCTCATAGTTAATAGAGAAAATGTATATTTAACAGTGTTGGACTTGGGCTAAAGAAGTTCTGAATTCAAATCCTACCTCTGTTACTTACTAGGTGACATAACTGAGGCATCATGGCACAAAGGAAAGAATACTGGATCCAGAGTTAAACGACTCTGTGTTTAAAGGTACACTGCTATTTATGATCTGTATGATCTAGGGTTTATCACAGTTTCTATGGATTTCATTTGCCTCATCTGCAAAATGAGACAAACTTTATCATATTATCTGTGTCTAAACCACTCATTTTAACTACCCTGTAATTGTGTTTCTTTTTTCTGTAAAAAAAAAAAAAAGACATCAATACTTACAGTAACTAGTTCATGGGGTTGTTTGAAGGAATCAATGAGATAGCATGGTTTGCAAATTTAAAATACTTTTAAATGTCAACTGTGATTTTTATGATGACTATGATTATATAGTTTATCCATGGGAGTCAACATGGCATAGTCAATAAAACTGGTGTCAAAGTCAAATCTACCTGGATTCAAGTCCCACTCTCACACATACTGAATATGTGGTCATGGGCAAGCCATTTGTCTTCTCACAGCCTTCAATAATTTGATAATATCTAAAGTTTTAGAGTAATTTTTATCTGAATTAATAGGTAGAATTTCCTTAATTGGAAGGTAATTATGTGATGAAATCACTCAAGACCTACTACATATATGTTTGTACACAAACATATATGTATAGATATAGATAGATAGATAGATATATCTATATCTATACATACATAGATATATATCCATAGTTAATATTTAATTAATTTTCTCTAATTTGAGAACACTTAAAAGTCTGTACCACATCATTTATTTCTTGCTTATATATCATCGTTAATTATTCTCTAATGCAGTAGTTCTTTACATTTTGGGGTATATGAACCCTTTTTGATATCTAATGAAAACTATGGACCTTTTTTCAAAATAATGTTTTTAAATATATAAAATACATAGACTATTATATTTGACTACAATTTTCAAATTATATACATATTACTGTTTCAAAAACATAATAAAGTAAATGAGTATTTGTGTAAAGTACTATTAATACAAAACCAAGTAGAAAAACAGGCCAGTCCTCAAGAAGCTTACATTTGAAAGGAGAAACATATCACACAAAAAAGAAGTTGATTAGGGAAGAGAAGGCAGTATCCCAACACAGGGGTAGGGTAGAGAAAATCAACAGAGTTGAGTTGAGTCCAGAGAGGAAGAAAACATTACTAATCTGAGCACTTTTATCCAAGTGAAGGTTCTGTGAGGAATCACCCAATCAGAAGGAGTCTGAGAGGCAGTGTCAACTTCCAATGTGAGAAGGTCAAGGAAACCTGGTTTGAATCCTGTTTCAGACACTGAATAGCTTTGTGATCATCCACAAGGAATTAGACTTCTCAGAATGTCATTTGCTCCACTGTATAGAATGTCTCCAATCCATCTCATTTATCCCACTCACGCTATGACCACTTTCCTTAATGCCCTCAAGACTTTGCTTCAGAACTTTTGAAATAGGCTCCTAATTGATTCTTCACACCAGTAGTGGCAGTTCATTTAATTGGCTGGGTGCTGGAGCTTATGGTGATGATGAAGTCAACAAGAACTTAACTGTGTTAAGAAACTCTGCTCTAACAGGTTCCTGTGTATGACTTTTTTTTCCCTTTTAAAGAGATTATAACATTTTCAAGTACAGAAAACATGTTTTATTTTTCTAATATAGCTTACCTACAATGCTTAGAACAGTGCTAAGAAAATAATACTCAATAAATACTTAACTATGAAAAAAATAGCTCAAAAGCAAAAACTCGATCAGATTCAATTGAAGTTCCCCTCATTGAACACTAATGTGAGTAGCAGTGCTTTTATCCTGTTGTAGCTATGTATCTGTGAATGTTGTTTGTTCAAAATGGAGAAAGTTCTCATTTTGAGATGCTGCATGAGGAAAGAGGAGACATCTCAGTCCCTCTCCTCTGGCCCCCATCCTTGCATTATAAGCATCTTGTTGATGCCTATCCACTCATCTTCTCCATATAGGAGTGACCTGTTATCTTGCCACCATCTTCTTGGCTTCACTACCTACACAGGCATTTCTCTATACAATGGAAAAGAGATCAGAGCATCTACAATTTCCCTTCTCCCAATCCCAGAAAGGCAAGTGTTATTTTAAGTTTGTATGAGAGCTAAAAATCTTTTCCTCACTTTGGAAGATTTTTAAAAAGAGGAAACAAATATTAGTAAGATCTTTCTTTTTCCTAACTCCTGACCTTCCAAAGAAATGACTTTGGCAAAATTCAGCCCAAGAGCACCATGTTCTCTGCTCACTTCTCTCCCCATAAAGCTCAACTCCCTGCACACAATTGTTGAAGCAATTTTTTCTTTAATGCCAGAAAAGTGCAATGAATGTACTAATGAGGGCTTACTAAATAAATTAATAGAACTAAGAATAAAAATAATCCAAACCTAAATCTAAGCTTCCTTTCTCCTGCTTCATCTATTCATTTGATTTTTAACAAAGTTACTAAAGTATTCTTAGCTCATTATGTTAAAAGTTTTTTTTTCCCTTTCTTTTGGGTCAGACACCCCCAATGATATACTCATTCTGGGACATCAGCATTCAAATAGTCCCTGGAACCATTAGAGAGGTGCTAAAAGCTTGTACTGCCAGCTATCATTAAGTAGACAAATAAGGGCAAGTGTTAGATGAGACTGAAAAGTATTGCTTAAAAGTATTCTAGAAGTCACTTCAATATTTAATTATGGTAACAAAAAATCAATGTATGCATATATGTACATACATACAAATACGATGGAACTCAAATGAAATAAAATCACTTTGTTGTAGCACAATACCCATATTGTTCATATACAAATAATTTTAAATTCAGTCTTCATGTGTTTCTACTGAAAAGCTTTGTTTTCTCCCTTAGCCTTCTATAGTGTAATGCTATGGAGAAATACCTACTAAATGTTGGGGAAAGATCTAGGAGGAGCCATATTTCCTGTTTTGTCTTCCTTTTAGCCCTCATACTTCAGTCTTTATTTTTTTTTCAGAGCATAAACAAATAAACAAATTCATGGTTGTTCCTTCAATCTATGTAGCTATGTCTAAGCTCTATGTTCATGTGGATCAATTCCAGTTTATTCTACTGGACTTTGGTTCTTTTTGCCCTTAACTGGAATTTATCTGGAAGATACAAAGATATTGAATATTTAGCTTTTATCTATGTCTCTCACATTTCTTGGAGGTGTGAGTGAAAAACATGTCCAAGATTCAACACAAGTACTTAAGGTAACAGTGTATATCAGGAAGAGGACAGACTTTATTTTATCCCAAAGAAAGTATTCTAAAAAAAATAATAAAGGACTCACAGTAGGATGTTAGGAGAATTTTGACCAGTAAAGAAAATAAGAATCCATGAGTTTGAGAGATTTAGAGATTTGAGAGAATTAGGATTCCAGTAGTTGAAGTCCATGACAATTATTGCAGTCATCACAGCACTGATTTCTCAAAAAGCAAGCAGTGACTTTTTGGATCTAAGTTGTAGGTTAACCAAGGTCTCATTAGGCATTAGTGGCTATGCTTAATTAGGCTGTGTGTTTTCAAGGAAAACTAAAGATAGTCAGAAAATGAAAAGGCAGAACCTCTTTAATAGGAAAGAATAGTTGTTTGTAAAATACTCATGGATGGACAGATGTATGTATATATCTTTGTGTATTATATGCATATACATATTTACATATGCACATATATTATATAATGAATGCCAGCCTTAGGAAAAATCAAATTCACATAATTTATTAGAAAAAATAGGCAACTCAGACTGGCAAAACAGTAGAAGATGATAGAATAAGATTATATAATAAAATTATATGTGCAGCAAGTTGACATAGAGGTTTCTCTTATCAATTCATCTCCCTCTACAGTAAGGTATGATATGATAAGCATTATAATCATCTTCACCATCATCATGTGGACTATATGGAATGGATATTTCCCTTGGAACCTCATGTAGGATGAATCTTTGATGAAGGATGGATTGGTTGACTAGGAGTATAATGAGGTGGAGTCATTATTATATATTGGTACTAAGAAAAGGGGATCAGTTCTAGAGTTGTGCTTTTTCTCCCCTTTTCAGAGAACAGCTAATGGAACTACCCATTCCTGGGCCTATTCAGCCATCTGGTCTCCACTTGAGACACCAACTTCACTCTTTCCCAACTGTAAAATTGAACTTACCCCAGTGCACCCCATATTTTGCTATACCACATTTTATTTTGCTAGGTTTTAGGCCTCCACAATACTTTTTTTAAAATCTCCAGCCATATACCTGAAGCTTCCTCACCCGTTCTAGCTCCCTTAATGCATGACCACCCCTCCCCTTAGAAAGTTGTCTTATTTGCATTCCCAGAACTTAGCACAGTGTCTTGCACATAGTAAGAACTTATTGGATTCTCTATCTACCTATCTGTCCATCTATCTACTCTCCTCATCACCAACACCACCCAGGAAGGAGTAACGTTTACTCCCAGGCAGAGGCATATCTAAGTTTTATTTGCTCTCACTCATTTCGCCCAAGAGAAATGTCTCTATTATCAGTCAATAGAATGGTAGTAGCAAAACTTCACATGCTTTCAATTATTTGTTCCCAGGAAGGGGAACTACAGTGGGGGTCCTTGAACCCCAGCCATCTTGAGAAGGAAGGTTGTTTTTGTGCAGCCCCAACTTTGATGGCTTCTTACTAGCAATTCAATTATGTGAGTTCTGGAACCTAATTTCCTGGAGAGAAAAAGAGAGTTCTTGGGCAGCAGAGAGAGAGAGAGAGACAGAGAGAGAGAGAGAGAGAGAGAGACAGAGAGAGAGACAGAGAGAGAGACAGAGAGAGAGACAGAGAGAGAGAGAGAGACAGACAGAGAGAGAGAGACAGAGAGAGACAGAGAGAGAGAGAGACAGAGACACAGAGAGAGGACAGAAACAGAGACAGAGAGAGATAGAGAGGCAGAAACAGAGAGACACAGAGACAGAGAGAACCTGAAATCCAGCTTTCAAGTAAAGAAAGGAGGTATTTGTATTTTGAGAAGAGTATTATGTTTATATTCCCATGAAACTATATGAGCAAAAAGGGGGTAAAGTCATACAATGGGACACAAAGAGAAAAACAAAACAAAAACAATCAAACAAAAACCCCTTGACTTTTGTTTTTGCTGTTTTTGTGTGGTATTCAAATAGTGAAATAATGATGAGAAGTGTGTTGCGTCTCTAGCATCCCAATTCAATCAATCAGTCAGTTAATAAACATTTATTAAGCACCTAGTATATACCATGCACTGTGCTAAGCACTGAGGATACAAGTATGAAAAAGAATGACATTCCTTGCCTCAAGGAGCTCACATTCTAATCTGTGTTTTCCTCCTGGAGGATTTTCTGAACTCTCAGATTTTTTTACAATAGATTGCTGTGCCTGTATGAGCTGGTGGTGTGGGGAGAACATGGCACTCATTGTAATATTAGGGACAAGTGCTTCTCAAATAACAGTCCCAAATTTCCTTCCAAGGGTAATCTTCACCCTCATGGAAATCTTATAATGTAAGATTTAGAAAGGTTGAACTCACAAGAATGTCATGGGACAGGAGGATGGTTATTTCCCTGGAAAGATCAAGTTCATATTTATTTTGTAGGAAATGTATCCATTGAGTCTTCATGATTTATAGGTCCTGGATGTAAATCATGCAGACTCAATGGGCATGGAGGAAAAACCCAAAGGCATGTGACCATTGACTATTTCATAGGACCATATTTTGACTTGAGAATGAAAAAGGGCTTAAGTTGTTTCCACTTTCAGTATTGTCTCTCACAGGATGCCATTTTCAAAGGAATCAAACCAAGAGAGACCAACCAAAAAAATGACCAAACTTAATACCTTTTGAAGGCACCACTAGTTCCAATTCCAGACAGTATAATGTCAAATATATAAGTTGTTTGGGGCTAAAATAATCAATCCCAACCTAGAATATATCATCCAGATATCTGGTATATTAAAACAAAATAAAAACATTACAAAACCCCTTCTAAAATAGCTAATAAGCATGTATTACTAAACAGACATAATTATTCATGTCCGACAACAGTCTAGCTCAACTGATTTGGAGAAAGTCATTACATCTGAATTGAAAACATTCTGAATCACTAATGGAGTTAATCAAATATTAACTCCAGTCTTTAGTTGTCATAGTTATCCATGTTTTCATTTTAGAGTCTGAATGTAAGAATTGAATCATCCCATCAGAAATGTAATATATCACTTTGAGTTACAGAAAGGGAAAAAAATTGTTAATTCTTAAACATTTTTATTTGCATTTCTGCTTACACCTTTTCCATAACTAAAAGTATCAGCTTGTTGTACCTAACCCTGATCCCCGGATTGATTTTCTCAACTTGTCCCTTGAACCTTAACTATTTGTCGTGAAAATGTTACTGTCCTTATTATGTAACAATTATTCTATGTATCTCTTTGATGTCTTATCCCCTTTGGACTGTATATGTCATGAGGATCATGTTTCATTAAAGCTTTGTAATTCTACTGAAACTTATTTTGGTATGGTACAAATAATAGTAAGGTGTAGAAAGAAGAACCAGGAGAAAAATGTGCAAAATGACTGTCATACAGAAAAGTCAATGAAAATAATATTTTAAAAAAGGCTGAACTCAGACTAATTGCAAAGACCAGTCTCAGTCATGGAGAACAAAACCTTAAATACACTTCTCTCTTAGTACTGGAAAGAGGAGGAACAATGAATGTGAATTGTTACATATGAAATTAAAGGCAATCACTTTGTTGGTCAATTTTACTTAATTCTTTTACTTTATTATAAGGAGAGAAGTGAAATACATAAAAAATGACTGGGGGATGGTAAAGGTATCATTAAGATATGCTCTATCTGCTTCTTATCCCTCCTCACCTACTCATGCTTGAGAATGAGCCTATAGCATAGTGGAAAGAAGAGGCAAGTAGGGAAAGTAGCAAAGGAGATATACCTTATATGGGGAAAAAATAGGATGTGGCCAGCATGCAGGGTGGGAAAAAAGAGGGATTTACTAAACTAGCCATTTGCAAAGAATTATTTTGGCCATTTACTCTGCAGGTGTTTGCCATTACTAAAACAATGGCAAGCTCAGAATTTAAGTATGGAGTGAGAGGTTAGTGATATAGCCAGCACACAGCAGCCAGGAGCTACTAGCAAGCAAAGACAAAATTAGCAAAGGATTAGTATCAGATTTATTTTTGTGGTGGAGTACTCTGTGGTTCTTTTGAATCACCAAGTGCTATATCTTAACTTCCATATTTACTACCTGCCTATAGACTAAGACTATGTCTCAATCTGAACAACAAAACTTATTCCTTGAAGTTATGGGCTGGTGGTCTTCCCAGTAGGAAAAAAGAAGAAATTTGGCTTCATTCATTTGTTTTCTATGCTTGTGATTGTTACCTGTGGTTTGAGGTTGGGTACCCCTTCTAGAAAATGTCTCCAGATTTTAACAACATGGAATATAAATTTTTTAAACAATTAATTACCCAAATGAAAATGAAAACAAATTTAAGGTAACATAATATGCCATCGATATTGGCAAAGACAATAACAACAAAAATAAATTGCCAATTATTGTAGAGATTCTCCAAAAATGGCTGCATCAAGGTGCTGTTGGTTCATCTGTGAATTGGCCTAACCATTCTGGAAAGGAATTTGGAACTATGACTCAAAAGTTACTAAACTATATCTAGTCTTTGATCTAATGATAAACTATTAGACTTGAAGCCCAAAAAGAATAAAGAAAGAAGGAAAGGATTCATATGCAAAATGTATAACCACTCTATTTGTTGCAGCAAAGAATTGTAAGCTAAGGGAGGATCCATAGGTTAGGGAATGACTACAAAAATATATGATATTATGAATGTAATAGAATGTAATTTAATCATGAAAAATCACAAAAGATGTGTTTTCAGACAAACCTGTCTAAAGATTTGTGTCAACTTAAGCATAGTAAAGTAAGCAGAATCAGAAGAACCATTTATACAATAACAGCATAATAAATAAAAGTAATTGAAAGACTTCAGAACTCATCAGAGTAATCACTTGTCTCTGAAGACCTCTAATAAAGCATGCTACTCCTATTCTGACAGCAGATGAAGATGTGTGTGTGGGTGTGTGTGTGTGTGTATGCACATATATATCGCCAGACACAGCAAGTGTGGGATTTTTATTTGGCAGGGGGCAATGGGGCTTGATAATGCATATTTTTATAAAGGTTTTTTTTTTCTCTACCTCCCTTCCGGATGTACAGAGATAGGAATGGGAGGGAGAGAGGGAAAACAGATTTGTGTTAATTGAAAAAAAATAATTAAATTAAAAGAAAAGAAACAGTTACTCATGGCATCATAAGTAACAAAAAAGTTCAAACTGATTTGAAAAGATGTGGGTTCAAATCACATCCCCATATCTCTGAACTGTGATTCTAGACAACAAAAAAACCAATTAATAATATCTTTAAAAAGATATTTAATGAGCACTGGAATAAGTAGAGACAGGCCCCTCCTTTTTCTCCATATAGAAAAAAAAATGTCAGCAAGAGTGTGTTTGGTTAGATAGGTATGGGTATGATAATGGGTATGGTCATAGCAATGGGGCATCCATTGAGTCTGAAGGGCTAGTCTTTTTATGCTGCAAATGACCAGAAAATCCCAACAAAGGCATAAGTCCTCAAAACCTAAATACAATTCAGGGATAGCTTCCCATTTTTTAAGGGAAAAACTAGGCTAGTATATGTGGCAGGGACTCTAATGGATGGTGATGATGGGATTCCTACCATTGTTTACCCCTTGGTTACATGATTCTAATGGCCTTTTAGAGAACCTTACTATAAAAATTAGAATTTCAGGATTAAGAAGCCTAGCATAGCCTAACCCAGGGGTAGGGAACCTGTGACCTTCTAGGTACCCAAGTACATAGTACTGAATCCAATTTTCACAGAACAAATAGCCACAAAAAAAGGATTTGTTTTGTAAAACTTGGACTCAGTCAAAAGGCCGCATCCAAAGACCTAGAAGGCCATATGTGGCCTCCAGGTCTCAGGTTGCCCAACCCTGGCCTAGCCTATAGAGCTGAACCTCAAGTAGATGTTATTCCTACCATTTGTATCCGTTTTCTACATCACAAAAGAAATGTTAAAAATTCAATCCTAAAACAAGAACATATTACATTTATTATACTCTCGTTGGAAATGAGATCCTTCATAAGACTACAGAAAAATATTTCAGTTTTCCCTCTGACTAATTATGTTGACTGAATCTCCTGGTAAGCCAGGACACAGCTTTGTATTTGTTAATCCCTTCAGGTACACAATCTTTCATCTTGTTTCTCTTGGTAGGTAATTGAGGGACTGAAGTTTTGGGAGCAACTATTGCTAGGCAACTGGTTCTAATTAAGGAACTCCTGATCTCTGAAATTCATGAAAGTTTGAGAATTATAAAAATAGTAATGATAAATTAGTAGTAGTACCAGTAGTAGTCATTAAGAGTCTTTATATAAGCTTAGGTTTTCATTTTAGTGTCCCACATTTACTCTAGAAACATCCATTTCTCAGGCTTGGAGTTCAATTATCTGTGTTTAGGAAAAGAAACAAACAGAACACCTTGCTGGAGACTTGAGGTTCAATATCAGGCTTTCCTAGGAAAGTTACATGATTTTACTACATGTATTCATAGTCTACTTAGTCTCAGTGGAAAGGAGGAGAAAGAAAGCCTTCACTGCCTTGCTAGAAGTTTGAGGGACATATGATAGCCCCAAGAAACACATGCAAATGAGAGAGTGGGAAAAAGAAAAGCAAGCCAAGTCAACAAGTATTTATTAAGAATTAACTATGTTGGGCGGAGAGTAAGCAGTGACTTCTCCAAGCTCCCCAAGAATTTCGTCCTTGGGAACTAAAAAGTAAATTTGAGCGGATTTAAGAGTGACAGAACCCATTGGGAGACAGAGAGTGACAGATTCCCAGCCCAGAGAAGTGCCTAATCAGGTCGGGGCAGGGAGAACGGAGCACACAGGAGTGGCACCAGTGCGGACCTGAG
>JAQQSU010011463.1:0-12159 GCA_028627135.1 Pseudochirops cupreus
GCTTTCCAGAGAAGTCAGCAGATGTGGATGGATGGAAGAGCAGGGAACTCGCTGCCTGGCAACTACCAGCATGCCCAGTTGAATGTGGGGTCAGGACTTTGCAAGGGAATCGAGCAAGCCTAATGGAAAGTGACTGAGAACACTTTTTCTCATGCTCAGGGGAAAGTTTTTAGGACATCTTGGTTGTCTGTGGTATATAGGCTGGTGAGAATAATAGGAGAAATGTTACACAACACACACATACACACACACACACACACACACACACCACACCACACCACACAGATAGCTAGACCAACGCCCACTCACTCTACTTCTGTGATGTTACATACTCGGAAATAGTTTACAATAAGGAATTTTTAAGGTATAAAGCAATTGTTTAATTTACTGAGAAAAATAAGGATTTTTACATCTGATTACATGAGATAATGAATATGAAAATACTTGAAAATTATAAAATACTAAATATAGATAGAATTATTTCTAGGAGGGGCTTCTAGTGTTGAGGGTGCTATTGTCTCTCATGGTAGTCCTCCCATGTCAGGAAGAGAGTTTTCTCTGGACTGTCTCCTCAGTCTCAATAGGCAGAGTATCAATATGTAATTCATTCATCTGTCAAAAAGCACATATTAAGTGTCTCCTGTGTTCTTTGTAGTAGATGTTGTGGATACAAAGTCAAAAGTAAGGAATTCTCTGCCCACAAGGAACTTACTGTATATTATGGGAAGGACAGACTTATCTTTGTCTCTGTCTCTATCTGTCTCTGTCTCTCTCAGGAAATAGAGGCTAGATCTTTTCTCTGTATGTGTGTGTGTGTATATAGAAACACACACGCAAGTGTTTGGAGTAGGACTTGAACAACTAAGAGAATCCAGGGTGGGCCCTCTGTAGTGAGTGCCTGGTGAGTTTCATCTTAAAGGAAGCTAGAGGTTCTAAGAGGCAGAGAAGAGCATTCCAGGCATGGGGGATGACAGCCAGGGCAGATTCTTGGAACTTAGGGGATGGAATGCAGTGGGGGTGGGAGAAGGGACAGCAAGGAGGGAAAGGGAGGAATATGTCATCAGCCTAGAAAGATAGACAGGAGCCAGATTAAGAAGGACTTTAAATGCTAAACTCATGAGTTGGTATTTGATCGTAGAAGATCAGACTGAAACACCTTCCCACTCTCACCTCTACGACCCATAATAGTTTTTTTTGTTTGTTTCAGGTTTTATTTTTGTCATGGGATTACAATGCTGTGTTGGAGAGTTGGAAACACACACACGTACACACCAAAACCCAACAACAAAAACAAGAAGCATTTATTAAGCACCTACTGTGTTCTTGACATTTTGCCTTTATAAATATTTTATAAATTATAAACATTTTATAAATTAAAAATATGTGTGTAATATTTATATAACAGCATTTTATAAATATTATCTCATTTTATCCTCACAACAACCCTTGTTAAGGAGACGTTATTATTATCCCCATTTTATAGATGAGGAAACTGAAGCAAACAGAGATTAAGTGACTTGTCTGGGATCATAAAGCTAGTAATGTTTGAGACTGGATTTGAATTGGTACAACAGTTGCTGCTTCAGATAGATAAATTTTCTATTTTTAAAACACTCCAGGAGAAATGATCTGTTTCAGATAAAGGTGGGTAAGGTAATGACTGGACCTGTGATGTCAATAGGATAGGGAATTCCCTTGTGTGGAAAAGCCCTCCAGAAAGCAAGCAGGTTGGTATCTTCTCCAAGCTTTAAAGAGTTGCCTAGAGAACCCCAAGACTAGGTGACTAGCCCAGGGTCACATAGCTGGCATGTGTCAGCAGTGGGAGTTGTATTCCTGATTATTCAGGCTCTTGGGCCAGCTCTAAATCTGCTACTGAGGATATATCTAGCTGAAATTCATTAAGCTGCTGCATTAAAACTTTTCGACTTTAGGAAATGAAATTGAGAACTTATGATTAAGACTAGAGAAATAACTACCTGTGATGGTTTGTCACTTCTCAGTGATACTGTTGTTAGACGTTTTGACTTACTCCTTCCCTGTTGCCCTCACACCCAAACTTGTCCCAGAACAGTTATTTAGTAGATTTTTGTATCTTCTTTTCCATTTGGCCACTTCTACTTTTTAAGCAGCTTTCCAACTTGTTGACTCCTTTCCTCATAATTCTCTTGCATCACTCTCATTTCGTTTACCATTTTTCTTCTACCTCTCTTGTATGATTTTTAATTTACTTTTTGAGCTCTTCCATGAGTTCTTTCTGGATTTGAGAACATTTCTCATTTTTCTTTGGAGTTTTGCCCATTTTGACATTATTGTCTTCTTCTGAGTTTGTGTCTTGGTCTTCCCTGTCACCATAATAACTTTCTATTGTCAGATTCTTTTTTGTTGTTTTTTGATCATTTGGGGGAGAGGGGGGCTTTTTCCTTTTTTTAAAATTTGAGCTCTGCACCTGGGGTGGAAGGGGCACTGTCTCAGGCATCTTGTACCATGGTTGCAGGCTCTGTTTATCTGTTGCTGCACTGATGTTGGGCCTGAGGCCCCTGGGGGACCCTTGTGTTTGGTGCTGTTTGAGGGGGTGGGGTGGAGGTATGGCTGGTGCTGCTGGAGGCTGTAGGGGTCTGGCAGCTTACCTGGTGCCCAGCTGGGATGCTAGTGGTGGTGTCTAAAATGTGCTGAGGCAAATGGTGTGTTTCTATATTTCCCTGGGGCTACAGTAGAGCACATGGTGGTGTGGCCTCTGGAGGCTGCCTGTTTGCTTGGGGCTGTGCTGAAGAATATGGAATTCTGGCCAATTTTTATTTATTTTGTTAAATATCTCCCAATTTCATTTTAATCTGGTTTAACCACACTTGAAAGTATTGTGGGCTGCATGCAGTCCACTTGCTAAGCGTTTGACTTTGTACTAGATTAGTTGCATTGTAAAAGGAATTTAAAAAGTTAACATATTATGACATATTCTTTTGTTTTTTAAATATTTTATTTTTTCCAATTACATGTAAAAACATTTTTAAAAATATCTTCCCCAGTTGAGTGTTAAAAATAATTTTTAACATTCGGTTTTTAAAAATTTTGAGTTTCAAATTCTCTCCCTCTGTCCCTTCTCTCCTGATTGAGAAGGCAAGAAATTTGATGTGTTATATGTGACCTATTCTTATTGAAGACATACTATTGCTTAATGATCACAGCTTCATTTTCTAAATGTTCACAACAACCCCTTTAATAATATGATGTAGAATTTTCCTGGAAAGAAAATGAATCTTACTGTCCCAGAGTTTGCAGAATCTACCCTCTTGCTTTCTTTGGAAATTGGAACATTTACTCCTTTCCACTACCATGACACCTCTCTCATTTTTTGGGTAATAGATTTTGAATAGAAAAGGACCTCAGAGGTCATCCAATCCATTCATCACAAGTCCCAGCTTTTGATGTCTGAGATCTTGTTTGTTCCCTTGCATTTGGAGCTCTAGGTCGCATTGTCTATTACCCACATTTTGTACATTTGGATATAAAAATCTGAGTCTGAAAGTTTTATTCATGGCTTTCTTCTTGACTATCATTTCCCACAAATTACCCATTCTTTCCCCTGACATTCTTCATCCTACGTTATGCTACAAGACTTAGCAGGTCTATGTGGGGAATTTCCTCCCTCCACTTTTCCCTTTTCATTTTAAAGCCCCCTTGATTAGATTCACACAACTCCAGGCAAATATGTTTTTATCAGCCTTTAGTGCACTCTATCCCTGGCCAAGAACCCATCATTCCTACGTTTTGAGCTAGATTCCAGAAATTCAAATCCTGTTGTCAGACATGATTGTCTTAGCCAGCTGTCCACTTCCCCAAACTACCTTTATCTTCTGAATCTCTAGTGTCAGAACTTGGACCAGAACTTAACTTTCCTTGTTCCCAGTCCAGAGCTACTCCCTCTATGCCATACATTCTCTCTCTAGTACTTTACTATTTCTTTTTATTTTTAGGCTAGATTTTTTTTATTCTGCACTTAAAAAAAACATGAAAAGAATTATGTAGAATTTCCACATACATAGTGGATCAGAAAAAGATGATTTTGCATAAATTTATGGATATTTATTATATACAGTTTGATTTCTTAAAGGAATGTGTTAAATTTTAAATGTTACTTTCAAAGCTGTCCTGCTTTTCTCTGTTTCTTTTTGAACCTCTTTTTGTTTTCTTCTATTTCAATTTAAATGATTCAATGATTTTCAAGTTGGGGTTTATCATTGCATTGATCAAAGTTTTTAAATCTTTCAAATCTGTTTTTTTTTTCCTTTTTGGAAGGGGAAAGGCAGGGCAATTGGGGTTAAGTGACTTGCCCAAGGTCATACAGCTAGTAAGTGTTAAGTGTCTGAGACTGGATTTGAACTCAGGTCCTCCTGATTCCAGGGCTGGTGCTCTGTTCACTGTGCCGCCTAGCTGCCCCAATCTGTTTTTTCTTATACCATTTTTGTTATTGTATAAATATTCTCATGGTACTGCTCACATCATTATGTATCATGTTATGTTTTTTATTCCAATTTTATTTTCAGTTCTAAATTTTCTGTCTCTCCTTTTCATCTCCCACTTATCGAAAGGGGAAGAAAAACAAAACCCATTACAAACACATACAGCTATGTAAAACAAGTTCTTATATTAGCCTTATCGAAAAAAGGAAGAAAGAAAAAAAATATACTTCAATTTACATTACAAATTCATTAGTTCTCTGTCTGGAGGTGGGTAGTACATTTCATTATTCTTTGAAGCTTTGATTGGTCACTGTGTTGATTAGCCTTACTGAGCCTTCCAAAGTTCATTTTCTTTACAGTATTGCTGCTACTATGCAGATTGTTCTCCTAGCTCTGCTCATGTCACTTTGCATCATTTCATGCAAATCTTCCTAGGTTTTTCTGAAACCATTGCTTTCATCATTTCTTACAGAATGATAGTATTCCATCAGAATTATATTCCATAATTTGTTCAATAACTTCCCAATTGATTGGTATCCCCTCAATTTCTAATTCTTTGCCACCATAAAAATAGCTGCTGTAGAAATTTTTGTACAAAGGGGTCCTTTTTCTCTTTCTTGTTTGGTCACAGGATATGCACAGTTGAAACAGTTGTGGAGCATAGTTACAAATTGCTTTTCAGAATAGTTGGACTAGTTCACAGTGCCACCAACAGTGTATTAATGTACCTGTTTTTCCCATAACCCATCCAGCATTTGTTACTTGCCTTTTTTTTTCATCTTAGTGAATCTCATGGGTGGTACCTTAGAGTTTTTCTAATTTGCATATTTCTAAATATATTGAATTGGAGCATTTTATATGAATCTTAATATCTTTGATTTCTTCCACTGCACAGTACTTATCATTATGTATGATTACACACATATATACATATATTCATATCCCTTGGCCATTTTTTCCATTGGTAATTGGCTTATAAATCTGACTCAGTTCACTATATAACTTTGAAGTGAACACTTTAGTAAAGAAATTTGTTGTAAGGGTCTTCCCTTCCTCCCAATTTCCTGCTTTTCTTTTCATTTTAGCTATATTGGTTTTGTTCATAGGAAAAATGTCTAAATTTATGTAGCCAAAATTATCCATTTTACTATTGTGAATCTTTCTATCTCTTGCTTATTCCATGCTATTTCTGTAATTGTCATGTCAGATGACTTTTACAAAGCCAGCTTTTTTCTGTATCTGCCTACCCATCTGTCAAGGACATTTGACCTGATAAGGGAGGTTTTATTCTGTTTTCTTTAGGGCTACATTATGGAAGCAATGTGCTTCTTTTGTGCATCTTTTGAGCATCTTTTGAACACTTGATGAGTGGGAGGTAGTTGGTGGTCAGCTCTTATATTTAAGAATGGTTACTCAGGATCAAACTAAGGGAAAAGCATTTGTATATCCTAGAAATGGCTAGAAAACTGCATTTCCTCTATGCTGTTACTTCAGCTCTTGGTTACCTATATGCCATGGAAAATAAAACTTTTCAACACTAAAAAAGGGCATTTATTTTTTTTTCTGAAGGACATATAAATGTCAAGATTGACATGACTCACTTCTTCTAATAGTATGGTCCTTAGATCTAGGCATATAGGAGATACAATGGATAGAAACACTGGGCTTGGCGTTAGGACGAGAGTTCAAATGTGGCCTCACAGTAGCTGTGACTTGGGTTAGTCACTATACCTTTGTCTGCCTCAGTTTTCTGAGCTGTAAAATGGGGATAATAACAGTACCTTGCTTAGGATTGTTACAAGGATCAAATAAGATAGTATTTAAAAATATTTATTTCTTTGTTTTTAATTTTCAACATTCAGTTCCATAAGATTTTTGAGTTTTAAATTTTCTCCCCTTCTCTCTCCTTCCCCCTCCCCAAGATGGCATGCAATCTGATATAGGATCTACTTATACATTCATATTAAACCTATTTTTCACATTAGTCATGATGTAAAGAAGAATTAGAACTAATGGGAGGAGCCACGAGAAAGAAGAAACAAAACAAAACCACAAAAGAAAAGGAGAGTAAATAGTAGTATGTTTCCATCTGCATTCAGACTCCCAAATTCTTTCTCTAGATGTGGATAGCATTTTCCAATAAGATAGTATGTGTAAAGCACTTACCACAGTGCTTAGTACATGTTTTTCAGTTGCTTCAGTTGTACTTGACTCTTTGTGACCCCGTTTGGGATTTTCTTGGCAAAGACACTGGAGTGGTTTGCTATTTCTTTCTCTAGCTCATTTTATAGATGAGGAAACTGAGACAAACTGTGTTAAGTGACTTGTCCAGGGTCACACAGCTAGGATGTGTCTGAGACCAGATTTGACCTTGGGAAAATAAGTCTTCCTGACTTCAGGTCCAGCACTCTATCCACTGTGCCACTGATTATTTACTTAATAAATGATTATTGCCTTTTCCTTACCTTTCCCTTGAAAAAGGACCCATGTTTTGAATATTAATACTTAAATTACAGTTTACAGATTATGTGAAAACTGTGAAGGGCAGCTGTGTGGTTCAGTGGATATAACAATAGGCTTGGAATCACGAAGACCTGAGTTTAAATTTGGCCTCAGACACTTATTAGCTGTGTGACCCTGTGCAAATCACTTAACCCTGTTTGCCTCAGTTCTGTCATCTGTAGAATGAACTGGAGGAAAAATATGTCAAAACACTCCAGTGTCTCTGCCAGGAAAATCCCAAACGGGGTCACATGGAGTTGAACATGACTGAACAATGACTGAACAACAATAACAAAAACCCCACCTCTGAACTTCGACATCTTCTGCCCTATTTCTCCCTCTTTCCCCTCATTACTGAAGAAGTGGAAGGAAATCATATAGGACTGAAGGCCATTCTATTCTTTTCTCTGGCATGGATTACTAGAAGGAATTGATCAAGTGGCCAGCCTACTACGATCCTCTTTGTGATGAGCCATTCTGTGAAGAGCTGGGATGGTCCTCAGAAAATAAACTCATTCTGTTGCTGCAACTGAATGCAAAGCCTTTCCAGCATAGTCGCACCTGCAAGAACTTATGTTCTTGTGCTGGTCTTGTTTTTAGGAACTCCAAGTCACTGTCACACCGCTTATGGTGAACAGGCTCCATTATTTAAGAGATTTTGAAGAAGAGCTATGATAAAGAATGCAATCATAGAAATATACAATCTAAAAAAAAAGATAACTTGAGCATGTGGTAAGAATGAGGTGTGATCATTGGACCATCTGTGTGTTCCATTGGTATGTGAAGAAGGGGGTGCCAAGAGAAAGAAAGAATGATTTTCTTTATTGGGTGAAACCACTGTGGTGAGTGTATGGGAATACCTAGACAATATTTACACAGTTGCAACAGGCATGGTTATATTGCTGTGTTGGTTGGAGGGAATGTCCACACTGATTAGATCACAGATCCATTAGATCACACATCAAAATGTGTTTCCCTGTTCTTTTGGGTTGCTCTCTCCACATCTGCCTACCCTTTTTTCCTTTGCTCAAGGTACTTTACTCACAACTGGAACATAATAATGTAAGCTTTTACACCCAGTATTTCCTCAAGACAGGCTTTTTATGCAGTGCTTAACCTTGAGATCTTTCATAATTCATTAAACAGACTTGAAAAACAGGAATGAAGAATCAGCATCACTTGTATTAGCTTGTGATAAGCTAATTTCTGATGATAGCCTCATGGCAGGCAGCTGACACCAGCAGCCTCTAAATTGGTGTGTAGCCTCCAGGTAGTCTTTATAGTTTCTGGCTGTTTGTCATTAAGCAACAAGTCACTGATCTGAAGGCTCCTCAAACATCTGGAGGGGGTTTCCTGAAGACCTGGGATTTGTAAAGTAAACCAAGCACAAAAGCAGATGCTGGAAACTGTTGCTTCCCATTTGAGTTGATTGCCTCTTCCCAGGGGGCTGAGCTGTAGTGAGCTGGCTTTTTAGAAACACATTTCATACAAAATCCTCAAACCTAACCATGGAGAATCCAAATTGTCATGGTTTGAGGTTTCACATTTCACTCCACTAGATGCGGGAAATAAAGTGAGAATTGCTATACTTTATTGTGTCCTCCATGATGAAACCTGCCCAACCTGTTTAATAAGCTAAGGTTTTAAGGTAATAGTTTTAAAAATTCTGTGGTCATAGATCATTTATTTGAATTGCAGAACCTTACTCCCAGCTGTAACGTTTGAGTGATTCACATATTAATAAAGCAAAGTTTATAAGTTTTGAAGAGGAGGGGAGGGAGAGGCAGAGAAAGAAAGACAAAGACAGACAGAGAGAGAGAGAGACAGAAGGAGAGGTAGAGAAAGAGTTCAAGGACTCTAGTTTAGACTTTCCTTGTTCCACTATTTTATATATGAGGAAACTGAGAACTAGAGAGATGAAGTAACTTGTCTAAGGTCACATAAGTAGAGTAAGAGAGCTGGTATTTGAAACTGTATCTTCCTAATCATAATCCTTTGAGGCTCTCTTTATGATTGGTTTCTATAAATTCACACACAAATTATATGAATTTCACACAATTTAGACACTGATAGAAAGAAAATGGAAATGAAGCCACATTCTTCCTTCCATCAATAGATCCCGAGGGTTTGGACTGTTTCTCTTTGGTGCAGAGGTAAAAACTAGGAAGAGGAGTAGAGATGTAGAAAAACAGATTTAGCTCTGATATAATGAAAGTTTCTCTAATAATGAGAAATATCCCAAAATGGAACAGCCTGTATGTTTGTATGTACATATATCTGGGATCTGAGTGCACCTGCTTATGCATGTGTCTGAATAATGTCCTTCCATTTAGTAAAGGTCAACATTGGGTATGTTGAGTGGGTTTCCTATTCAAGTATTGCTCAGACTAATTGGCCCTCAAGTGTTTTATTTCATGAATGTAAAACTAATTTCTATCCATCTGTCCATCCTTCATTCTCATTTCATGCCCAACCAGCCTTTAATTTTATTTTTTTAAAAAGTATTTATTTTGTTTTCTCCCATGTCCCTCTCCACATGGAAGAAAAAAAAAGAAAGAAAAGCAAAAACTCCCGTGACAAATATAACGAATGAAGCAAATCAAATTCCCACATGTAGGAAATGACAAACGAAAGGGTTTAAGAGAAACCTGGGAAAACTTTATTGAACTGATATAACTTAACTTCTTTGCCAGTCATGCACACCCTTGACCTCTTTTAAGCAGCTTTGGAAATGGAAACTATTGTTTTAACATGTTACAATCGAGAATAATTAGATTCTAGTGCTTCTCCATTGCCCTTTCAGTCATTTTCAGTTTTGATTCTTTGGAGATTATGGAGTTTTATGATATAGAGGAATAGAACAGCCTTGGGAAAGTATTTGTTAAAGCATATGACCTTTTAGATGCACATGAACTGAACTCAGTGTTATTGAAAATATTGCAAATTTCCCAAAGTATTTTAAAATAAGTATTTGGATGTACAAAGATTAAAATTGAAGAATTTTACACTTATGTGAGGGGTAGCACATACTTTTTAATATTTGTCCTAGGTTTGTGATTTTTATAATCAATCAGATTCAAATTGAGATATAGTCACCTTTCCTTAGATGGATGTCGGTTTTTTTGGATCCCCCTTTTTTGTCTTGTCCTTGACTGCATCTATGCATTTGTCTCATTCATATCTATAACTTTCTCTCTTTTACCATCATTCCAAAATGTTGAAATCTTTCTCCTTCTCCAAAGGTCAGTTTATATCTTCTTGTTTCTGAAGTTTTCCCGTTTTTTTTTTCTCAAAATCTCTCTTGCCACTTTGAGTTCTCCTAAGCCCCTTTATTAATACCTTATTTTATTTATTGTGCAAATATGTGATCTCCTCATTAGATTTGTTAGCAGAACAGGAATTAAGTTGTTTTTCATCTTTGTATCTTCAGTGACCAACTTTGACAAAAGACACAATGGATACTTCCCAGATCATATTCCTAAACTAGTTGGCTTTTTCTGGTGCTCTTTTTCAAAAGAGAAAGCCCTCCTAGAGTTAGATTACACAAGACACCTAAGATATTCCAAAGTTGAATCATTTCAGTATATTCTATCAAAAGCTGAATCTAGTGATTCATAATTTACACTCTGAAAATTTTTTTCTGCAAATAGTTTTACTCTTTTAATGGCATTTCATCAACATTTTCAGGAGAAGGAAGATAATTTTCAGTCCATTTTGTCTCTCCTGAATAAGATGGAAAACCATCCAAACCAGATAAGGATAATGTCCCTGAAATTTTCCCACTTTCATGAAAATTATCTCTCTTATTGATATAAAAAAGTACAAGAAGTTTGGAAATAGTATGCTGTATTAGAAGGTAGCACAGTAGAGAGAGCATCAGGCCTGAAGTCAGGAAGACTCGTTTTCCTAAGTTCAAATATGGCCTTAGACACTTATTAAATTGGTGTGAGATCCTGGGCAAGTCACTTAAACTCTATTTATCTCAATTCCCTTATCTGTAAAATGAGCTGGAGAAGGAAATGGCAAACCACTCCAGTATCTCTGCTGAGAAAACTCCAAATGGAGTCACAAAGCATCAGACGTGACTGAAATGAATGACAACAAGAAATGGTGTCTCAGAAAGTGCTCTGGATTTGGAGTGAGATAGAGGGTGTGAGTTTGAATCCCAGCAATGCTATTTATTGTCTGTTTCACCTTGGGGAAGTTGATTTATATATTTGGGTTTATTTCCTCATTTTTAAAATGAGGGGACTGTACTAGATAATTATAATAGCTAACCTTTATACAGCATTTATTATGTATCAGGCATTGTACTAAGCACTTGACAATTTTTATCTCATTTGACCCTCACCACAACCCTGAGAAGTAGGTGCTATTATTTATCTCCATTTTTACAGAGGAGGAAACAGAGGCAAATAGAAATTAAGTGACTTGCCCAGGATCACAGAGCTACTAAGTGTATGAGGCTGGAGTTGAAATTTTAAACCTATGATTTTTCATGGAAATATCTTATTATCTGTGTGTCTGTTAACTTGTATCATTAGACTCTGTGACAGTTTCTCTCAAGAATTAAAAAATGAGTTACCCAAAATGCCAATGAAACATTTTGCTGAATGTAGAATAGTTTCTCATTCCTTCTCTAGATCACAGCAGAGCCAGTGTAACAAGTCTTCTACTGACAGACACACGGGGTTAGGGTCCTTAAGTGTGTCTGAGAGAAAATGTATTGCCATCGACTGGAGATCCAAATGCTAGAAATGAAAAAAATGGATTCAGAAATAGAGTAATGTCCTGAGATAGCCATCAACATTGAAAAAAAATCTAGTAATTTCTCAGGAATGCCTAAAGTTTTAATCCACTGGTAAGTAGAGTCCCACAGGATTCTAGCCCAATACATCTGGAATTTGTTCCACTGAGCAGTCGGAAGAATTCCGTTTTAGGGAAGTAAATAGCACCCTAATTACCTAAGGGAGTTAATGTGTCTTCTAAGACCTCTGACAGGGGGCGGAGCCAAGATGGCGGTGTAGCAGCAGCAACATATCGTAGCTCTCACATAGCCACCCCAAAATACCCATAAAATAGGACTCCAAACCAATTCTAGAACTCCAAAACGCATACAAATATACTTCCCACTAAAGTCAGCTTGGCTAGGAGGAACCATATCAGCATTGCGAACTGAAACCAGCCTGGCCTGAAGCCG
>JAQQSU010011464.1:0-12159 GCA_028627135.1 Pseudochirops cupreus
AGGATGAGATTGAGAGGAGACAGGGAGAGACAGAATGGGGTTGAGCATCTCATGGAAGAGGAAAAGGATAATTGTTACAACAGAGGAGGAGAAGAGGAAGGCAAAAGGGGAAGAGTCAACCTTACTCTCACTGAACTTGGCTTAGGGAAGGAATGACATAAACTCTAAACTGGGTATCTTGCCACACAGAAGAGTAGGGGGAATGGGGATCAGAGGTGGGATCATGGAAGAGAGGGGAGGGTGGGCGGGAGGGTTCATGAAAGTGGACACTTCTGTAGAGGGACAGGGACAGGGACAGGGTAGAGAGTGGAATGGGGGGTGAGGCAGAATAGGAAGAAGGGACATGTAATCAGTCTCTCACAATATGCCTACTGTGGAGAGGTTCTGTGTAATTACACATGTTCACCCGTATTTCATTGCTTGTCCTTCCAGTGGGGGTGGGTGATGAGGGAGGAAGACAAAGAAGCTAGAATTTAAAGTTCTATAATCAAATGTTAAACATGTATATGCATATATATATATATATATACTATTATTATTATTATTATTATTATTATTATTAACTACATCCAACTGGGACTTAAGATACACAGGCACTGTGGTAGGGAGATCCATCCTGCCCTACCGGAAAGTCAGAAGGGTGATGGGGGAGGACATAGGAGAGAATAGATTGGGGGAGGGGTTATACAATGGGATGGCTGTTTTGTGGTGGTGGGTAGGGGAAAGATAGGGAGAAAATTTGTAAATCAAAATCTCATGGAAATGAATAATGTAAACTAAAATAAATAAAAGTTAAAAAAAAATTGACTAACAAAAATGGCAAAAGAGATCCAAAAGCCAATGAAGAGAAGAATGCCTTAAAAAGCAGTGTTGGCCAAATGGAAAAGGTGGTCCAAAAGGTCACTGAAGAAAATAATTCCTTCAAAATTAGAATGGAGCAAATGGTAGCTAATGACTCTATGAGAAATCAAGTAATTATAAAACAAAATTAAAAGAATGAAAAAATAGAAGGCATTGTGAAATATCTCATTGGAAAACCAGCTGACAAGGAACATAGATACAGGAGAGATAATTTAAATATTATTGGACTACCTGAAAACTGTGATTAACAAAAAAGAGTATAGACATCAAGTCTCAAGAAATTATCAAGGAAAATTGCACTGATATTCTAGAACCAGAGGGTAAAATAGTAATGGGAAAGAATCGACCGATCACCTCCTGAAAAAGATCTGCAAAGGAAAACTCCTAGAAATATTGTAACCAAATTCCAGAGTTCCGAGATCAAGTAGAAAATAGTGCAAGCAGCCATAAACAAGCAATTCAAGTATTATGGAAACACAATCAGAATAACACAAGATTTAGTAGCTTCTACATTAAGCAATCAGAGGGCTTAGAATATCATATTCCAGAGGTCAAAGGAACTAGGATTAAAACCAAGAATCGCCTACCCAGAAAAAATTGAATATAATGCTTCAGGGGAAAAATGGACCTTCAATAAAATGGAGGACTTTCAAGCATTCTTCATGAAAAGACCAGAGCTTAATAGAAAATTTGACTTTCAAACACTTTCAAATACAAGAATCAAAAGAAGCATGAAAAGGTTAACAGGAAAGAGAAATCATAAGGGACTTATTAAAGTTGAACTGTTTACATTCCTACACGGAAAGATGATATTTGTAACTCACTCATGAAACCTTTCTCAGTATTAGGGAGTTGGAGGACATATATAAATACACACATACATAGATCTGGCTTAAGGAGGGAATAACATACACACTCAGTTGGGTATGAAAATCTATCTTAGCCTATGGCAAAAGACGGGAAGAAGATAAGAGAGGTGGGGATGATAGAAGAAATAGCAAATGAGAAGAGGGGATAATAAAAAACAAACTGTCCACTAATAGGGCTACGTGACCATATGTCCACTTTTTCCTTGGAGCAGAAGCCATGTTCCCAGGTCTAATGGTACACAGGTATTTCAATCACGGATGTCTTGCTGCTTTCACAGCTGTGATACATCCTAAGTCACATGGAGTCCATTGGGGAAGGAACTTGCCTAATGAGGAGCTTGCTTATGGGGAGTCTTGCTTGTAGGAGGGCTTTCACACCTCTTGATACTAGGCTAATTAGGCTCTGAATCACATGGGTAGTGATCCCTTCTGGCTTTGAGCCTATTAGTTGAAAACTATATATACTAGGAGGTTGGTATTTTACTTTGGGGACTTGATCATGAGAAGGACCTTTTGATTCCCTGGATGGGACTTTGAGTAGCTCTTGACTACTTGGAGGTTTGTGCTTTTCCAATCTGGTGGTGTATGTAGGGGGTTGTATGTCTTTGTTCAGACAGCCATGTCTATTGAATCTCTGTGCTAATTTCTCTCCTTGTATTTTCTACTTATCTATAATTTAAGTAAGATTGTTGACCACTCTAAAAGTTGTCTTTCCTTTAGCAAAGCAGATCAAAGAACCTGTGCTAGCAGCCCACCCTGTGTGCTAGTGTGGTTACTAATACACCATCTTGGGGTGGGGGGACGAGAGAGATGGGGAGAAAATTTGGAACTCAAAATCTTGTGAATGAATGTTGAAATCTAAAAATAAATTAGTTAGCAAAAAAGTTTTAAAATAAATAAAGAAATAGTTAAATAAGTGGAGGAATTTTCAGTGTTCATTCCTGGCCTGTACCAATAAACAAAGATAATACTGCCTAAGTTAATTCATAGCCTTAGTGCTATACCAAATAAACTACTAAGTGGGATACTTTATAGAGCTAGACAAAATAATAAAATTGGCTTTTTAAAACAAAAGACCTCAAATCTAAAGAAAAATAATGAGAAAAAGTAGGAATGAGTGGGGGAAAATAGCACTTTCACATGTCAAATTATATTGCAAATCAGCAATTATCAAAAATTATTTGATACTGGATAAAAAATAGAAAAACATATCAGTGAAATAGTTTGTTAAAGATGAATCAGGAACAAATTAACTAAATAATTCATTGCTAGATAACCTTAAGAACATAGATTTCTTGTGGAAAAGGCCTCTGTATTTAGCAACAAGTTCTAGGAAAATTAAAAAAAAACTGTGGCAGAAATTAAGGGTAGAGTTATACCATTTACCCCAAGAAATTCAACTTGAGTACATGACCTGAATATTAAAAGTTATACTATTAAAAAATTAAAAGAGAAATAGATCAGATACCTTCTACATCTTTGACTAGGGTGAGAATTCTTAATCAAACAAGGGACAAAGATGACCACAAAAGATAAATTAGATAATTTCAAGTATATACAATATCAAAATTTTGAATAAAGAAAATCAATGTCATTAGAATAAGAAGGAAAACTTCATGGGGAAAAAAACCTATAAGTCAAATAAATATCTTTATAAAGGGCCTAATCTCCAAGATACATAGATAACTAATAGAAATATAGGAGACCAAAGACATTCCCAAATAGATAAATAGTCAAAGGATATGAACAAGCAATTCTCAACAGAAGAATCATAAACCATTAAAAAATATACAAATTGCTCCAAATCTCTGTATCAGCAAGCACCCTAGCATAACCAGAATGGCTGCTAGCACAGGTTCTTAGATATGCTTTTCTAAAGGAAAGCAACTCAAAATGGGTTAACAATCTTACTGTAAACAATCAAACATACATCATTTACCTAGTTCAGGGGAAAGTCAGGACCCTGAACTTCAGAGAACACAAACAGAAGTTACAAGCAGAAGTTACAAGCAGTCACAAAAACAGATCAGGAGACAGCTTCCAGCCATCTGACCATTACAGCCACACCTAGTCAGTTACCAGAGAGGAAGCATCAGTATCTGGGTTTTCAGAGCCAGGGGGCTCAACAGCTGCCCAGAATCTTGTCTGGCCAAATCACACAGCTCTTTCCAAAGTGAGCCCCAAAGCAAAAACTCACATCAGGGTATATATAGCCTTCTCCTGGATTAGAGAATGTCACAGCCCTCTTGAGCCACTGCCCAATCACAAAGTAATAAGGCGTGGGCATTCCTGAAGAATAAGCATTCCTCCACAGGCTCCAGGTGACCACATTCAGCCTATCAGGGGGCAGAGTATGATTTCAAATCAGGGAAGGTTCTCAGAGCCACTTAAGTGTATCAAAGCACTTAGGGGCAGGGAAGATCTTCAGATTCCCATAACAATCACTGATAAGAAAAAAATCAAATTTGAATTTAAAGAAATCAAATATAGCATATTGACAAAAATGAAGAGATATGGGGTTGTGGAAAGATAGATTCACTGAATTGAGGCAATCATTTCAGAAAACAATTTGGAAATATGCTAAGAAAGTGACTAAAATGTTTATGCTCTTTGACTCAGAAATTCCACTACCTAGGTATATACCCTCAGATGGGCAAAGAAAAAAAGAAATCTATGATATTTATTCCTTCTTACTTCCTTTCTTTCTTCCTTCCTTCCTCCTTCCTTCTTTCCTTCCTTCCTTTCTTCCTTCCTTCCTTCCTTCCTTCCTCTTTCCCTCCCTCCCTCCCTTTCTCTCTTTCTTTCTTTCTAAAAATTTAATATTTTTATTTCCCCCCAATTATATGTAAAAACAATTCATTCAAAAACATGTTAATTTAAATTGATTTAACTTTAAAATATTTATATATTTAATGTATTTATTATGTAATATTATATATTATAAAATTACAATAATTATATGATTAAATATATTCAATTAATTTTAAAATTAATTTAAATTAATATTTTTAAAATGAATTTTTAAAAAATTCATTTTAAAAATTGAATTTCAAATGTTCCCCTCCCTCGTCACCTTCCTCGTTGAGAATGCAAACAATTTGATATGATATACATATGTAATCATGCAGAACGCATTTCCATATTAGGCATGTTGTAAAAGAAAACATAGACTAAAGTAAAAATCCAAGAAAAATAAAGTTAAAAAAAATATGCTTTGATCTATATGCAGATTTCATCAGCACTTTCTCTGGGAACAATAGCATTTTTCATGATAAGCCCTTCAGAGTTGTCTTGGATCATTTTATTGTTTAGAATAGCTAAATCATTCACAGCTGATCATCTTACAATATTGCTGTCACTGTGTACAATGTTCTCCTGGTTCTACTCATTTTACTTTGCATCGGTTCATTTAAGTTTCCCTAAGTTTTTTTTTTTTCTGAGAGCATCTAGTTCATCATTTCTTATATCACAAAAGCATTCCATTACTACCATATGCCACAAAATGTCCAATCGTTCCCCAATCTATGGGTACACCCTGAATTTCTAATTCCTTGCCACCAGAAACAAGCTGCTATAAATATTTGAGCACAGTTCCAAATTGCTCTGCATAGTGGTTGAATCAGTTCACAACTCCAACAATGGGGTAAGCATTTCTCAATTTTTTCCACATCTCCTTCAATACTTATTCTCCTTTTCTACCCTATTAGCTAATCTAATAGGTGTGAGTATTATTTGAATGAGTATTGTTTTAATTTGCATGTCTCCAATCAACAATGATTTAAAGAATTTTTTCATGTGGTTATAGATAGCTTTGATTACTCCATCTGGCCATTTCATATTTTTGATCATTTGTCAATTGCGGAATGGCTCTTATTTTTAGAAATTTGACTCATTTCTCTCTATATTTGTGAGAGATGAGGCCATTATCAGACAAACTTGCTTCAAAAATTTTTCACAATTATGATTGCACACTGTATTTTCCTCCATCCTATTCCCCAATTTATTTTATTCTTTCTCCTTTCACCTTGTCCCACCCCCAAAATATTTTGCTTCTGACTATTGCCTCCCCTATCCATACTCTTTTCTATGAGCACCCCCTTTTGATCCCCTTCTCCTCCTAATTTTCTGTAGGGTAAGATAGATTTCTATGCCCAATTGAGTGTGTGTTACTACCCTTAGAGCTAATTTTGATAAGAATAACATCCAAGCGTTCCCTGCCATCTCCCCCATCTTCCCCCTCAGCTCTTTCTTGCCTCTTTTATGTGAGATAATTCACTCTATTCTACCTCTCCATTTTCCTTTCTCCTAGTGCATTCCTCTTTCTCATCCCTTAATTTTATTTTTAAAGGTTTCATCCCATCATATTCAACTCACATCTCTGCCTTCTGTCTATATATGCTCCATCTAATTGCTCTAATAATGAGAATGTTCTTATGAGTTACAAGTATCATCTTCCCATGTAGGAATTTAAACAGTTTAACCTTATTAAGTCCCTTATAATTTCCCTTTCATGTTTACCTCTTTATGCTTCTCTCGAATCTTGTATTTGGAAGTCAAATTTTCTGTTCAACTCTGACCTTTTCATATCCATTTTTCTACCTGAAGCATTATAATCAGTTTTGCTGGATAGGTGATTCTTTTTTAATTTTTTTTATAGTTTTCAACATTCATTTTCACAAGATTTTGAGTTATAAATTTTCTCCCCATCCCTCCCCTACCTCCTACTCTAAGATGGCAAGCATATTGAATACCCCTTCCCCCAGTCTGTTCTCTCTTATAGTCCTTATATTCCGCCCCCCCCCATGTATTCTCCCCATTACTTTCTTGTAGGGCAAGATAGATTTCTGTACCCCATTGCCTGTATATCCTATTTTTCAGTTGCATGTAAAAACAATTTTTAACATTTGTTTTTAAAACTTTGAGTTCCAGATTCTCGCCCTTCTTCTGTCTTCACCCCTTCCCACTGGGAAGACAAGCAATTCAATATAGGTTATACAGGCATAGTAACACAAAACATTTCCATAGTAGTCATGTTGTGAAAGACTAATTATATTTCCCTCTATCCTAACCCCTCCCCATTTATTCTATTTTCTCCTTTGACCCTGTCCCTTTTCAGAAGTGTTTGCTTCTGATTACCCTCTCCCCCAATCTTTCCTGCCTTCTATCATTCCCCCTCTTATCCACTTCCCCCATACTTTCCTGGAGGGTAAGGTACCTGAGTGTGTATGTTATTCCCTCCTTAAGCCAAATCCAGTGAGAATAAGATTCACTCATTCCCTTTCACCTTCCTGCTCTTCTCCATCATATCATCTTTCTCTTGAGTCTTTCATGTGAGATAATTTACCCTTTCCTATCTCTCTCTCTTGCTCATCCCAATATATTTCTTCCTCATCTCTTAATTTTATTTTTTAGATATCATCCCTTCATATTCAACTCATCCTGTGCCCTCTGTCTATGTATACACGTACACACATACACACACATATACACTTACATACACTCTTCTATGCATACATATATGTGTATGTATACATACACACATATTTTCTTAAACTATCCTCATACTGAGAAAAGTCTCATGAGTTACAAATATCATCTTTCCACATAGGAATGTATATAGTTCAACTTTAAAAAGTTCTTTATGATTTCTCTTTTCTGTTTACCTTTTCATGATTCTCTTGCTTCTTGTATTTGAAAGTTAGATTTTCTGTTCAGTTCTGTCTTTTTTGTCAAGAATGCTTGAAAGTTCTCTATTTCATTGAATGACCATATTTTCCCCCGAAATAGTATACTCAATTTTGCTGGGTAGGTGGTTCTTGGTTTTAATCCTAGTTCATTTCACCTATAGAATATCATATTCCAAGCCCCTAACATAGAAGCTGCTAGATGCTGTGTTGTCCTGATTGTTTTTCCACAATACTCAAACTGTTTCTTCCTGACTGCCTATAATATTTTCTCCTTGACCTGGGAATCCTGGAATTCGGCTATAATATTCCTAGTAGTTTTCTTTTTGGATCTTTTTGGGATCTTTTTGGATCTTTTGGGCATCTTTTTCAAGAGGCAATTGGTGAATTATTTCAATTTCTATTTTACCTTCTGGTTCTAGAATATCACAACAATTTTCCTTGAGAATTTCTTGAAAAATAATGTGTAGGCTCTTTTTTTGATCATGGCTTTTAGGTAGTCCAATAATTTTTAAATGATTTCTCCTGGATCTCTTTTCCATGTCAGTGGTTTTTCCAGTGAGATATTTTGCACTGCCTTCTATTTTTTCATTTGTTTGGATTTGTTTTATACTATACTAATGACTATAAAGTCATTAGTTTTCATTTGCTCCAATCTAATTTTGAAGGAATTACTTTCTTCAGTGAGCTTTTGAAATTCCTTTTCCATCTGGCCAATTCTGCTTTTGAAGACATTCTTCTCCTTATTGATTTTTTGGGCTTCTTTTGCCATTTGAGTTGGTCTATTTTTTAAGTTGTTTTTTCCTTCAGTATTCTTTTGGGTCTCCTTTAGCAAACTGTTGATTTGCTTTTCATGATTTTCTTGCATCACTCTCATTTCTCTTTCCAATTTTTCCTCTACTTCTCTTACTTGATTTTTAAAATCCTTTTTGAGCTCCTCCCTGGCCTGTGACTAGTTCATATTTTTCTTGGAGGCTTTTGATGCAAGAGTTTTGACTTTGTTGTCTTTTGGTTCTGTGTTTTGGTCGTCTTTGCCAACAAAAAACAATTCTATAGTTTGGTTTCACTTCCTCTGTTTGCTCATCTTGCCAGCCAATTACTTGACTTTTGAGCCCTTTGGCACAGTAGAACTCTGCTTCAGGGTGGAGAGTGCTGTGTCCCAAATTTCTGGAGTTTTGTGCAACTCTTGTCAGAGATTCTTCCAGGCACCTACCTCAGCACTGTGAGGAATTCACCCTCTCTACAGCTACCACAAGCTCTGCCATGCTAGCGCTCCTCACCCCAGGACCACCACCCAATACTGGGACCCAGATCGAAGCAAATAAAAGCAAGAGCAATTACCCTCTGAATGGTTGTTTGGTCCCCCTATGATCTGTAGGCCTGAAGCTCAGGAGGCAGCCACATGGCAGCAGCTGCAGCCACCACCTCTGTCTCCCTGGGGGCAGGGGCCAGACTACACTCTTTTCTCACCCATTTCCAACAGAGTTTCCCACTGACCTTTTACTTTCTCTTAGGTGTTTATGGGTTGAGAAGTCTGGAAACTGCCACAGTTGCCAGGAATCAGTCCCCTGAAGCCTGCTCAGGCTGGTCTGTGCCACAGTTCTGGGCCAGTGTGGCTCATGTAGGACTGGGGTCTGCTCCCAGCTTGGTGCAATTGATCCTTCCTCTTGACCTGCTAGACTGCCTTCACTGGGAGATTTCTTTCTCTCTCTCACTTTGTATTTCTGTAGCACTATAATTTGTTTAGAGTCATTTTTACAGATATTGGAGGTGGTTGGATCAGGAGCTCAAGCAAGTTCCTGCTTTTACTCTGCCAACTTGGCTCCACCCCTAGGTAGGTGATTCTTGATTCTAATCCTAGCTCCTTTGCCCTCCAGAATATCATATTCCAACCCCTTTGATCCTTTAATGTACAAGTTGTTGAGTCCTGTGTAATTGTTTCTTTCTGGCTCCTTGCAAAATTTTCTCCTTAATCTGGAGTCTGGAATTTGGATATAATATTCTTGGGAGTTTTCATTTTGGGATCTCTTTCAGGAGATGATCAGTGGATTCTTTCAATTTCTATTTTTTTCTCTGGTTCTACAATATCAGGGTAGTTTTCCTTAATAATTTCTTGAAAGGTGATATCTAGGGTCTCATTTTGATCACAGCTTTCAGAAGTCCAATAATTTTTAAATTATCTCTCCTAGATTTGTTTTTCAGGTCAGTTGTTTTTTTTTTTTAATTAAATTGGTTTATTTAATTTTAGTTTACAACATTCAGTTCCACAGTCCCTTGAGTTTCAGATTTTTCTCCTCCTTCTCCTCCCTCCCCCATCATGGCAGCACACACTGGAATATAGGATCCACAAATACCTTCATGTTAATCATTAGTTAGGTTATAAAGAAGGATTATAACTGATGGAATGATGAGTGGGAAAGAGGAAACAAAACAAAACAAGAAAAAGAAACACAGCAAGTAGTTTGTTTCAATCTGGATTCAGACTCCACATCTCTTTCTCTGGATGTGGATATCTCTTCCAATCATGAGTCTTTTGGAGTTGTCTTATAACCTTACATTGTTGAGAGGAGCCCAGCCTATTGAAGTTAGTCATTACACATATGTTGTGTCTGTGATTGTGTACAAATTTCTCCTGGTTCTGCTCTTTTCCTTCAGCATCAGATTATATAAGTCTCTCCAGGTTATTATGAAGTCCGTTTGCTCCTCATTTCTTATAGCACAGTAGTATGCCATTACATTCATATGCCACAACTTGTTCAGCCATTCCCCAATTGGTGAGCATCCCCTTGTTTTTGAATTCTTTGCACCACAAAAAGAGCCGCTATAAGTGTTTTTGTACACACAAGTCCTCTTCCCATTTCTCTGATCTCTTTGGGATATAACCCTAGAAGTGGTATTGCTGGGTCCAAGGGCATGCACTTATTTATAATCCTTTGGGCATAGTTCCAGATTGCTCTCCAGAATGGCTAGATCAGTTCACAGCTCCACCAACAATGCATTAGTGTTCCAATTTTTCCACATCCTCTCCAATATTCATCATTTTCCTTTTTTGTCATCTTAGCCAATCTGGCCAGTGAGATGTGGTACCTCAGAGTTGTTTTGATTTGCATTTCTGTAATCACTAGAGATTTGGAACATTTTTTCATATGCTTATTGTTATCTTCAATTTCATCTTCTGAAAACTTCCTGTTCATATCCTTTCACCATTTATCAATTGGGGAGTGGCTTGTATTCTTATAAACTTGACTCAATTCTTTGTATATTTTAGAAATGAGGCCTTTATCAGAGATACTGGTTGTAAAAATTCTTTTCCAATTTTCCACTTCCCTTTTGATCTTGGTAACATCGGCTTTATTTGTACAGAAGCTTTTCAATTTAATATAATCAAAATTATCCATTTGCATTTTATAATGCTCTCTGACTCTTGTTTCACCTTGAAATCTTCCCCTCTCCATAGATCTGACAGGTAAACTATCCCTTGCTCTCCCAAATTGCTTACAGTATCAGCCTTTATACTTAGATCATGCACCCATTTCAACTTTATTTTGGTATACAGTGTTAGGTATTGGTCTATGCCCAATTTCTGCCATATTATGTTCCAGTTTTCCCAGCAATTTTTGTCAAATAGTGTGTTCTTATTCCAAAAACTGGGGTCTTTGGGTTTATCAAACAGTGGATGACTATAGTCGTTGGCTGAGTTTTGTGTACCCAATCTGTTCCATTGATCCACTACTCTATTCCTCAGCCAGTACAAGTAGTAGGTTGTTTTGTTTCTTTTTTTTAAACAACATGGAGATTTTGTTATTATAAACTTCAAAACAAAATCAAGGAATTCCACGTAATATTTATACTTTCAAAAGTACAATATTAGTACCTGTTTGTCACTTAGAAATAACAGCAGTCTGTTAGGGCTACAGGATTTTACATAAAACCAGTTTACAAATGCTGGAAAGCAGTAGCAGTCCAATATTTACCAATATACATGAACTTGTTTCTTCCAGAAAATTAAAAAAAAAAATTAAATTTACCAGTATCATGAACTATTAATAAAACACCCCCCCCAACATGCTACAATCATTATTCACAAATAAAGTTAAAAGGAAATATACAAAAATTCACTTAATACTGTTAAATAACAATAAACTGCAAGATTTCCTGAACAGAAATGGTAGGACCCCTGAACATTTTACAGTGAATGTCAGGAAAAAATTTAAGTTGTCGATGACTATTTTCATGATATACCAGCCAGAGATTTACATCACCATTTCAAAATATCCCAATAAAGATTTACAGTCTTTAAGATGCACTACACAACTAATTGTTAAAGATGAACACAAATGGGGGCGGAGCCAAGATGGCGGCGTAGAAGCAGCAACATATCGCAGCTCTCACATAGCCACCCCAAAATACCCATAAAATAGGATTCTAAACCAATCCTGGAACTCCAAAACGCACACAAAGATACTTCCCACTAAAGTCATCTTGGCTACGAGGAACCATATCAGCACTGCGAACCGAAACCAGCCTGGCCTGAAGCCGCGGCTGTGCCCCGGGGGCGGCTGGACGGGAAGAGCTGAGAAGCTTCAGGTGAGCAGATTAGCGGCAGCTGTGAATGGGATTTGTGAAAGGGGGAGATAAGCAGTCTGGCCAGAAGGCCTCCAGAGAGGAAAAGTGAAAGGCAGAGGTTTTGCACCCACCTCGGCTCTGCAGCTTTCCGCCACGGTCTTGGGCCTCGGTCTTGGAGT
>JAQQSU010011465.1:0-12159 GCA_028627135.1 Pseudochirops cupreus
GGCATATTTAAATCAGAAGAACAGTACTCAGGGCTGAAAATATATAATAGCAATATCTGATGCCAGAGGCAGAAATTATAATCAAGCATCAGGGAAACCACAAAGTGGTAAAAGACAAAAAAAATTAGAGAGATTCTACAGCCACCTGACATAAATCCTCCAATAAAGGAGACAATACTAGTCTATGGAAAGGAAAAGGTAACTGCAGGGAAAGGCCTATTATGTCCTAAGAATATTGTGAAGTTCCTGTAAAAAGAAATCATTTTAAACTGTTTTTAAAAATAGAACAACAAATATTGTTTCAGGCTTTGAAGGGAACTCTTCTGCAGGATTCTATGACAAAGGGGAGAGAAAAAGAAAGAGGTGAGAAGGTGACTCTAGAAAAAGAGAGATTATACTCAAGTCTACATAAGAACATAAGAACACTTTTTCTAGGAAGGAAATATCATAAGAAAATTTATAAGATGGAACACTTTCTTCACCATCACTTTCATTGAGTTTCCAAAGGCCTTTAGCAACTAGACTGGCAAGCTCCAGCAAATGGAAAATCTACTAATTCAATTCAATTATATTAAATTTAATTCAATAAAAAGACTCATTTCCCCTCCTTTTACTATGTGCTCAAAGCCTTAGGTGGCCCAATTCATTGCTAAGATGAACCTCTCCATTTTTGCACTTCATCCCCATAGCCTCTTAACTCTATGCAAAGTGCCTTGCAAATTTTAAAGAATTTTGTAAAATGTCGTTTGTTACAATTATAAATGTCATTGATATAGCCCTTTAAAATTTACAAGATGGTTTATTGGAATTATCTCATTTCACTTTCATTCACATCTTCCATCTCTTTTAACCCCAAACGCCCATCTAATCACATATTAAGCCATGTTTACCTCCACAACATCAGTAAAATAATGGATATATTTATTATATTATATTACATTTTTTACAGATGATGCTAAGAGAAATTAAGTGACTTAACACGACTAGTTAATATCGGAGCCAGTATTCAAGGCCAGGTATCTCCAGACTCTTATTCCAGTTCTCTCTTCACTACTCCATGTTTTTTCACTGTTATTATCATTGCCCTTGTTTATTATTAATAGTATCTCCTTGAATAGCTTCTTAATTGATAATCCCCCCCTTTAGTTCCCCTTTCATTCCTTGTCTACAAACACGCTCAGGTCTCTCCCACCCTAAAATGGAAAGAACAACAATAAAGATACATATACTCTCTCCAGACACTATTATATACCTAACTGAAAAGTTCCTGTCTCCTCCCTTTCTCTAGTAAGCTTCTACAAAGAATAGTTTATTCTTCCCACCTCCTCTTCCTAACTGCCCCCGCAATTACCAAATGTTTGCGTGATCCCAACACTCTTGTAACTGCTTTTTAAATGGCTAAATCTAATCATACCTTTTCACAGTTTTATCCTGTTTTCCCTTTATTCAGCATGACATTGGTGTCCTTTTCTGCCTTCTTGATTTTTTTTTCCCTCACAGAAGCAGAAGTAGAAACCAATAAATGAAAAATAAAGAGAATGCTGAATAAAGAGAAAATAGTTTGTAAACTGGTTAAAGGGACCTCAGTGGTCACTCATACAACTCCCACCTTTTGGAGGAGACTCTTGAAATTAAGTGGCTTGCATAAGGGCACAAAGACAGTAATTTATTTTGGGGACCCAGGTTCTGACTCCAAACCTGGGATTCTTTCTACTTTATCACAATATCTTTCTATTGTTCCTGTGACAGAGCTTTTTATGGGATCCTCTATTCCTTTTGAATTGCTTTTTCTTCTCCTTAAATGATTAATTATCATCACCATTTATTTTCCTTCTTGTTTCCATTATTGCTTCTGTGTCGATGATTTACAAGTCTACATATCCAATCTCTCATCCATGGGCTCCCATCTCCAACCGCCTATTAGATACCTCTACCTTTGTTTTAACTAGGACCTTATACTGAACCTGTCTAAAACAAAATTAATCATCTTCCCTCAAAAACTATTTTTCTCCTTTTTTGTTTTTGGTTGATGGCCCCATCATACTTTAGTTGCTCATGCTTGAAATCTCAGGAACTTCTTCAATCATCTAATTAGGCATCACAACCTATTAATTACCCACAACATCTCATATTCATTTTTCCCTTGATCCCCTTACCTCCCATCTCTGCTCTTTTCAAGCCACGATACATATTGGTTTAAAAATAATCTTTCTAACACACAAGTCTGGTTATGTCTTTCCTCAACACAAAATTCTTTAATATCTCTACCTTGCCTCTAGAATAAAATATAAACCTCTTAGCCTGTCACCTGTGACTTCTCATAATCTTGACTCTTCTTCAGATCAACTATATTCTAGCCAAACTGAATTGATAACTATTTCTTAACCTCATCCAGTCCTCTTCAGCCTTCACTTCACTTCAGTCAATACACATAATATACTATGCCTGGAATCTACTCCCTTCTCCTCATACTTAAATCTTTCAATTTCTTCAGGACTTCAGGTACCACCTACTCCATGTAGGTTTCTCAGATTTCTCTGTCAGCCTCCCTATGTGAAAGGCCTCAGCATATTGGATGGATTATCTATTATGAACTTGTGACATGTTATCAATGAGAATCAATGGGGATGATTAGGCATGAATGAGTCACAGTGAGAATAATCCAAAAATGTAGTCATTAACTGCATCAGAGATATAATAGAATAATAATATTTTATAATAATAATACCTGTACTTCATATGAGAATTTAAGACTTAAGGTTCCATGAAGACTACAAAGTATTTTGCATCTAGTATCTCAATTGATCTTATTAGGTAATAATAGCTAACATTAACATATTTCCTCAAAGTTTGTGAAGCACTTCACATATGTTATTTCATTTGGGCCTATGTGAAAATACAGGGAAAAAAGAGAAAAAACAATGGGATAGTTTTGGGAGACATCTTAGAGATGAAATAATGGACATTAGACTTCAAAAAAGGCCCACCAAAAAAAAAATAACACTAGGGTGGAGCCAATATAGCAGCATAAGAAGCTGGAAAAGTCTGTGAGCTATACCTTATAACCACCTCAAATACCTATAAAATATGACTTTAAACAAATTTTAGAGTTACAGAACCTACAAAGTGACAGAGGGAAACAAATCTCCCACTGAAGTCAGCCCAGCAGGCCTACAGGAAGGGTCCATCATAGCATGCTGGGAGCTGAGCCCAGCCCCATGTAAGCCCATGGTTTTAGCCCCAGGGCAGCGCTGACCAGCAGGGTCAGGGGAGGACTTCAGGAGAGTGGATCACCAGCAGGAGTGAGAGTTTTCAGAATTATCAACACATAAATGCCAAAGACAAAGTAAAATATCAGTGTGGGACTCTGTTAGAACTGAGGGGGAGTGGGAGCCCAGTCTGGCCCTTGCTCCCAGGGCAAGAAATGGTGGCGGCATGACAGCTGTGCAGCTGCAATGCATGGATGCTTCAGAGCTCCCAGGATGCAGATAGCAGGGGGACCAAGCAACCATTCAGAGGGGTAATCACACTTGCTTAAACCTGCTTGGATCTGGATCACTGTCTTAGGTGGAGGTCCTGGGGTGTGTGGCAAGTTAGCCAGAGCTTGTGGGGGCTGCAGAGAGGGCACCAAAAAATAGCTCCAGCAGCTGCAAAAACTACAGCAATTTGGGACAAAGCTCTCCCCTTTGGAAGCAGAGTTCTACTGTGAGAAAAAAGCTCAAAAGTCAAGTAATTTAATGGCATCATGAGCAAGTAAAGGAAGCAAAGCAAGTGCATCAATCAAACCTTAGATTCCCTTTTTGGGGATAAAATGGATCAAAGCATGGAATAAGAGGAAGACAGTGAAGTCAGAACTCCTGCACCAAAAGCTTCTAAGAAAAACGTGAACTGGTTACAGGCCATTGAGGAGCTCAAGAAGAATTTTGAAAATTGAGTAAGAAAAGTGAAGGAAAAATTGGGAAGGGAAATGAGAATGATGCAAAAAAATCATGAAAAGAGAAAAAGAGAGTCAACAACCTGACTGAAGAAAATAATACCTTAAAAATAGACTAACTCAAATGGCAAAAGAGGCACAAAAAGCCAATGAGGGGAAGAATGCCTTAAAAAGCCAAATTTGCCAGATGGAAAAAGAACCTCAAAAGCTCACTGAAGAGAATAATTCCTTCAGAATTAGATTGGAGCAAAAGGAAGTTAATGATTTCATGAGAAGTCAAGATACTCGTAAACAGATCCAAATAAATGAAAAAATAGAAGGCAATGTGAAATATCTCATTGGAAAAATGGCTGACCTGGAAAATAGATCCAGGAGAGACAATGTAAAAATTATTGGACTACCTGAAAGCCATGATCAAAAAAAAAGAAAAAGAAAAAGAAAAAAGAACCTAGAAAATCATCCTTCAAGAAATTCTCAAGGAAAATTGCCCTGATATTCTAGGACCAGAGGGCAAAATAGAAATTGAAAGAACTCACTGATCACCTCTTAAAAGAGATCACAAAAAGAAAACCCCTAGGGATTTTATATCTAGGTTGTGAAGTTCCCAGATCAAGGAGCAAATATTACAAGCAGCCAAGAAGAATCAATTTGAATATTGTGGAAACACAATCAGCATAACACAGGATCTAGCAGCTTCTACATTAAGGGATCAAAGGGCTTGGATTATAATATTCCAGAGGTCATAGAAGCTAGGGTTAAAACCAAGAATGCCCTACCCAGCAAAACTGAATATAATGTTTCAGGGGAAAATATTCAGTGAAATAGAGGACTTTCAAGCATTCTTGATGAAAAAACCAGAGTTGAACAAAAAACTTGACATTCAAATACAAAAAGCAAGAGAAGCATGAGAAGGTAAACAGGGAAAAGAAATCATAAGGGACTTATCAAAGTTGATTTATATTCCTACATGGAGAAATGATAATTCTAACTTATGAAACTTTTCTCAGTATGAGGATAGTTGAAGGGAATATAAATGCATATGTATACATGAATACATACATGTATATGTCTATATAGAAGGGTATACATGCCTATGAATACATGTGTGAGTGTGTGTGTATATGTATACAGGTATACATAGACAGAGGGCACAGGATCAATTGAAAAGAAAGGGATGATATTTTAAAAAATAAAATTAAGAAGTGAGAGAGAAATATAATGAGAGGAGATAGGGAGAGACAGAATAGGGTAAATTATCTCATATAAAAGAGGCAAGGGAAAATTGTTACAATGGAGGCGAAGAACAGGATGGCAAAAAGGAATGGGTCAACCTTCCTCTCATTGAATTTGGCTTAAGGAGGGAATAATATACACACTAAATTAGGTATCTTACCCTACAGGAAAGTAGCAGGGAAAGGTATAAGGGGGGATGATAGAAGGGAGGGTAGATTGGGGGGTGCAGTTAGAAGCACACACTTTTGAAAAGGGACAGGGTCAAAGTAGAGAATAGAATAAGTGCAGGGTGGGATAGGCTGGAGAGAAATATAGTCTGTCTTTCACAAAATATCCACTATGGAAATGTTTGCGTAACTACACATGTATAACCTGTATTGAATTGCTTATTTTCCCAGTAAGGGTGGGTGACAAGGGAAGAATGGAAAGAATCTGGAATTCAAAGTTTTAAGTTCAAATGTTTAAAATATTATTGTTATTATTACTATTTTACATGCAACTGGAAAATAAGATATACAGGCACTGTGATATGGACATCCATCTTGTCCTACTGGAAAATTGGAGGGGGAATGAGGGAGGATGTAGGAGAGAGCAGTTTGGGGGAGGGGGAATTCAGTGGGATTGCTGTTTTGGGGGTGGGGAGTAGGGGAAAGACAGGGAGAAAATTTGTAACTTAAAACCTTGTGGAAATGAATGTTGTAGACTAAAAATAAACATAAATTTAAAAAGAAATAAACAACACTTTAGTATTGAGCAGCCAGTAAGGAAAAGAACTGTGCTACAGGAGTGTTATAGAAGTCAAGGGAAGAGATATTTTAAAAAGAAGAAATGGGTTACCAATAATTTCGAGTCCTTCAAAAATGCCAACGTGATGAGCACTAAAAAGGCAACTAGGTCATATAGCGGTTAGAAAACTGTACCTGTCATCAGAAAGTCTTAAATTTGGATCCTGTCTCAGCTGCTTACTAGCTATTTGACCCTGAGGAAATCAATAAATCTCTTTGTGCCTAAGTTTCTTCATCTGTAAAATGAAAACAATGATATTTAGCTTTGAGGGTGGTTATAAGTTTAATATTAAATAATATTGGGGAAGCAATTTATAGAAATATTATGATTATTATAATAGTTATGATTGTACCTAACAAATACAATGTAATGGATCACTTTGGAGAGAGTAGGACTGTGGTAGCAATAAAAAACAAGTTCCAAAGGGTTAAAGAATAGCCAGAAAGTAGAAGAATCTAGTGATTTAGATGCAGCCAGGACTCTTGACTGTGTACTATTTCTTTTTCTTTTTTTTTTATAAATGACTTGAATGAAGGCATCTAAGGCATCCTTGAAGATTTTTCAGAGGGCATACCTAAGAGAGATGGCTAATATCATTCGTGACCCATACAGAATCCAAAAAATGCCTTGATAGATGACAAGGTTGCCTCAGATATAAAAGATGAATTTTAGAGATGACTAGTAATAAATATAAAATCTTATATCGATGCTTAAAATACCAAATTCACAAGTACAATATGTGAGTTTGATGAATAAATAGGGGCCTTGGTGCCCTACATACTCAATATGAGCCAATGGTATGATATAGCAACAAAAAAGCTAATGTGATCTAGGGTATAATGAGAAAGACTTAGTTTAGGGAATGACAGATCCTCTGTATTTTGACCTCGTCACTGTTACCAGATTATAGAAAGAGCATTGATGCATTAGAGATTTTCCCCTGTAGGGCAAGTAGAATTATGGTCACATGAAAATCTCATCTGGTCACATGAAAATCTCATCTGGGCACCTGATAGAAGACTAATACATAAATATTTCAACCTCAGATTTGGTGTCTTGATTAATAACAAGTAATTCAGTATTTTCTTTATATTTTATATGCATTAATTTTATTTATGTATATGTATGTATATAAGTATACGTATATATACACATACATATGCACATTCATATATTTATTTATTTCAAGAAGGGATATGATTGTCAAAACTGAAGGCCTATTACGATTCTATTTTTTCAAGCTTCAGATCTTAGTAACATCATTAGTATTGATATGAATAATTTAAAGTGTTATAAGATTACATAAGATGGGGGTAAATCCTAAAGTAACCATGCTCCAAAATTAATAAAATTACATTAGCCTCTACTGTTGAATTATTATAGTTCCAACATTATTATATGGCACATAGTAAAATGCATATATGCACATATTTGTGTATGCAGATACTATATGTAGATACATGCATATGTGGCACATGTGAACATATAAGTATGTACCATAAACATATAAATATTTATATATCATTGTTTATACATATATATTCATTAGATCATCAATTGCAATTAAACCAATAGACACACATATATAAAATTTATATACATATGTTCACATACGTTATGCACACATATGTATGTGTATGTATCTTTGTGCATGTGTATATGTATGTGTACATATACACACAGATATATACACACACTAAATTATAGTTGTTGATCTGAACAGGATAGAAGACATTTCCTCACCAGGAAACTCCCTATGCCAGCTGATGAAGTAACAGCTCCAGGCACCTTTTAATTTAGATTTGGAAGATTATATCAAACCACTTATTTCACAAATTGATTGAAGACGGTTGAGTTGGACATTCTAAAGCTTTTCTCAGATACCTGAGTGAAGGAGAGAACACAGTGTATTCACTTTGTAATTTCTCAAAAAAACTGCATTTCTTTATCAAATGCTAGCTTTCTGCCTTTATATGTTCATTTTTAGTTTGTTGTCTTCCCGCATATAGATTGTGATGTTAGGCATTGTCTTAATTCCTAGGCATTCCTTGATGGTAGGCATTGTCTTTTGCCTTTCTTTTTATTCACAGTGCTAAGCACATTGTCTGGCATATAGTAGGGGCTTAATAAATGTTTACTTACTGACCAAAAAATGAGAAAACTGAGTTATAGAGGGATTTAGGGATTTCTGCCAAGTAAATAGTATCAGGCCTCCCATCCAAGTATAGTTCCTATGACATTAGCTCCAGTACTCATTAAGCCACATTACATGGCTATTCATTTCATTGATTATATTTTGACTATTCCCCAGTCTGAGAAAGCTAAATGCCTAGAATTGTATGCAAGTTTCCAGATGTATTTTCCCAACTTTTATTCCAGTGCTTTATAAATATGATTTTTAGTTGAATCATTAACTCTACTGAGATTCTTGCAGTGTCTCGCAAGTTACTTATATTATTCAGTTTCCCAAGTATTCACAGTGACAGAAAGAAGGGGTGGGGGGTAGAGTGGGAGAATGATATAATACAAGAACATAAACAGAGTTTGGTTGTATTTCAATTCACCTCTCAGATAATGTTTGGAAGGCTTCTTACTATGAGACTGATGATATTGTACATGTTTAAAAATTAGAGAGGAAAAGATTTGATGGTAAATAGTACTTTTAATCAACTATCTTTTTTTCTTCTTATTTTTTTCTTGACACTTTTTTTTTTAAAGTAGCACCAAAAATGGTCAAGTATTGTGAAATTGAAGTGAATTGTGGGGAGCCCTGAATGTCCTTCCATTTCTAAACCTGAGACTTAAAGCTCAGATCTTTATCCTTCATTGTTGCTAAAATGTATCACACTACATAAAGAAACTTAGGTTATTAATCCCCTTCCCCTGGTGAAGTTCCATTTAAAGTTAATTATATTCTTCTTTCTCAGTGTTGGGTAGAGTATCAACAATCTGATTCCTACTATACTTGAGCATGCTGCTATTTTTACCATAAAGAGAACAAGGGAAAATCCTGGGAACTGTTTTCATGTTAAGAAACTACAAAAGCACTAGGATCCTATTAGGGTGGAATGAAAAATAAATTACCTTTGGCCCTTTTAATGGCAATAGAGTTAGCGCCACTGTTCTCTGCAGAGCCATTACTAGGAATTTCAGCACCTGGGGCAACCACCACCCAGGAGCAAAGAACACCAACTGAAACAAATAGCATTAAATTTGCCTTCTAATCAGTTTTATAATTCATATTGTGAAAGTTATATAACAAATCATTAAGACAGATTCAGATGAATGGAAGGGAATATTGTTTACTGTGGCATCTTAGGAGATAGAATCTCATAGATATAAGGAAGTTGGAGATTTAACTTTTTAGTCTAAACCACAATACCAAGTTCTATCTTAATACAGCTGCATAAAGGAAAGTAGAATTGAGATTTTTACCTGCCCTTGTAGGAGCAATTTTGTGCTATCTTTGGAAGGAAGATGAGATTGAGGATTATCTCCCTGGGAAAGGCTGGTGTGTGGGTGGGGAGAGAGTTGGGAAACCTGTGTTATAGCATCTGGGAAAGGTGTCTGTAATTTAGGAAGGGTTTTGTTTTTTTTTTGATAGAATGGAGAGAAGGAAGTAGCAACCAGGTTGTAATCAATTGCCCCCAAAGTTGCCAGAATCCTGAATCTCTCCTTTACATGCTGTGAAAATTTTCATCCTTTGTTTGGTCTCTGCACTAGACACATGATATGACAGAAGTAAATGAGTTTGGTAAGTCTTTAGCTTCCTATTTTTTATCTTAAAGAATGTTGATGATCGTAAGATTATTGGGCAAAGCAATATTTGTTTCTGTCTTTGTCAAGTAAGAAATTTGTATGAGCTTAAAATAGATATGGGAAACATCTTAAAACAGTTTTTTACCTGAATTTAGTGTGTCAAATTATACATACATACATATATACATATGCATATATAACCACATATATAAATATACACACACACACAGAGCGTTGGTTCTTATCTATTTTTTTTTACCTTTTTGTTACCTTTCAGTCTATTCTCACAATGATCTGCTAAAGGAAATTATTCAGTAAATCCTTTTTTATTCCTTTCTCAACTTTCATTCAATATAATGTATGACTAAAAATGTATTAAGTGCTTGCTACACGTTGCACACTGTGCTAAGTAATGCAGATAGAAATAGAAAAAGTGAGTCTTTGCTCTCAAGGAACTATACTCTAATTGGGGAAGATAACATAAAAGAAAGTGAAAGAACTCACTGCTTAGATAAGTTGATTCCATTTAGAAAAGAAACAAATAAATAGCAGAACCAGCAAAAAGATAGAGGGGAACAATCTTTGAGTGCAAGAAACTAGAAGATTGGCAGGAAAGTTCTTTCACTTGGGTGAAAGGGGAGTGGAGTGCAGTTTATGACAAGAAAGATCTCACAAAGGAACAGTAAGAGCCATCTCAGCAAACCAGTGGTAGATTGTGAGTTCTAGTGCAGTGGAGCAGGTAAAGAGCAATACCAGGATGCTCTAGTTGCCTCAGTGTAGTCAGGGGAATGGACAGACTCCAGTTCTGGGAACTGTTATGTGCTCCAGCACAGCACTGGGCAAAGAGGCGACCTCCAGTGTTCAGAACACCATGTGTTTCTTTGTAGCTCTGGGAAAAAAGGTAAACACTAACGCTAAGCGTGTCAAAGCAAGGAGACAGGGCCCTACCATGTGCTTCAATGTATCCCAGGGCAAAGTAGAAACACCCCATCTGCCTCAGCAAACACCAGACACCATCAATAGGATTCCAACTCAGCAGCAGGTAAGTTGCAAGACCTCTGTGGCCTGCAGTAGTGCTGGGCACCCCACCATCAAGCCCCCCTAGGGCAGCACCAGATACCAGGGTCCCCTGTGGGCCCCAGCACCAGCTGCTGACACAAGAGGCCTGAGAGAGTGCTCTTTCTACCCCAGAAGAAGAGCTCAAATTTAAAAGAAAGAAAAAAAGGGCAAAAAAAGAGCAAATAACAACAACAAAGAAATTTGACAATAGAAAAGTTATAGTGACAGGGAAGATCAAGACACAAACTCAAGAAAGGACAACAATGTCAAACACCTATGAGCAGAACCCTAGAGAAAAATGGGGAGGGGTCTCAATCCCAGAAATAATTCATTAAAGATTTAAGGAGCTTAAAATTTATGTAAGAGGTAGAAGAAAAAATGGGAAGAGAAATGATAGTGATGCAAGAGAAGTATGAAAAAAAAAGTCATAAGGTTGGAAAAAGGAAGCTACTGCTTAAAAAGTAGAATTGGTCAAATGGAAAAAGAAGTACAGAAGCTGATTGAGGAAAACAACTCCTTAAAAGTTAGAACTGGGCAAATGGAAGGTAATGACTCTATGAGACATCAACAGTCAATCAAACAAATTCAAAAGAAGGAAAAATAGAAGAAAATAAAATAATGCCTAAATAAAAATAATCAATACCATAATTCATGGGGAAAACAACTGACCTGGAAAATAGATCCGGGAGAGACAATGTCAGATCATTGGACTACCTTATAGTCATAATCAAAAGGAAGACCTGGACAGCATCTTTCAAGATATTATCAAGGAAAACTACCCTGATGTTCTGGAACCAGGGGCCAAAATAAGGCACAGAATCCACTAATCCCTTCAGGAGATTCCTCCTCCAAAAAAAAAAAAATTCAAGGAATATTATAACCAAATTTCAGAATATCAGGTCAAAGAAAAAATACTGCAAGTGCCTAGAAAGAAATAATTCAAATATCAGGGAGCCACAATCAGGATTACATAGGATTTGGCACTACAGCATTAAAAGATCCAAGGTCATAGAACATAGCAAAGGAACTAGGACTACAACCAATAATCACTTATGCAGCAAAATTAAGCTTAGTGCATCAAGGGGGGAAAGATCATTCAATGAAATAGGATTTGAAACTTTCATAAGGAGAGACAAAATTAAACCAAAATTTTTACTTCCTATATTAAGACCCAAGAGAAGCATAAACAAGTAAAAGAGAAAATAAAACAGATGGGATCCAGTAGAACTAAAGAGTTTACATCCCTACATGGGAAGATGATACTTGCAATTCTTTTTTTTTTATTTTATTTTATTATTTTTTTAAATTTTATTATAGTTTGCATCATTCATTTTCACAAGATTTTGAGTTACATATTTTCTCCCCGTCTTTCCCCCACCCACCACCCC
>JAQQSU010011466.1:0-12159 GCA_028627135.1 Pseudochirops cupreus
AGAAGAAGAAGAAGAAGAAGAAGAAGAAGAAGGAGAAGGAGAAGGAGAAGAAGAAGAAGAAGAGAGGAGGGGAGACAGTAAAGGAGAGGATAAAAGGGGCCATAAGAAGATATGGATTGAACCAAGTCAATGGATGTTGTATCCAGATCTGAGGCAGAGAAAGGACCTTTGGACAGAGGTCTAAATACAGTCTAATTGCCTTTTGAGGGGGGGAGGGGAGTATGTGTATTACAGAAGTTTGGGACAAAGAACCATAAGGAAAGAAAGATGCTGGTGTTGATAATCTCTCCAAGTTCCTTCAAGCTCCTTGATTTGGGCTATAGGTATGAGTCTGGTTGTTCTGCTTGCACTGTCACATTTCGTGGGGTACAGGCAGTGAAGACAGAGGGGCATGAATAAAAACAAAGTAATAACTGTTTAAGCAGGAAGCAAATAACCTCAGTCTGATGGGGTCTTTGGATGCCTGTGCTTGAACCCCACTTCCAAAATCACATTTCTCCCTAGCCTCAAAACACTGCTTCAGGAGCTTCCTCTCCAGGCCAAGGGCAGCATGCCCTGGCAAAAATACTTATCTCTCTTTCTGATACAGTAACCAGCTGCACCTATAGAATTTAGTAGCTTGAACCAGTTGTTTATGGCTGAACAGGCTGTGTACTGAGTCATAAAGATATTTACTACTCACTGACCTATCACATGTATCCTAGACTTAGCCATATGTATACTCCCTTAAGTTTATCTTCTCTAACAAGACATTGATGGGGGCAGCCTGGGCGTTTCTCACTCAGCCTGGACCATCAGTTGACTTAGTGACATTTCAGGCCTAAAACCACACCTCCATGTAGCCCCCACCTTGGGCTATTTCCCAACGAACTCTGGGTAAAATACCTGTGCAGTAGATATTAAAAGTGCATGGTCCTTTAAGAACTGACCACTCCTTAACCACTCCCTAATCCCACCCTGCCTCATCTAGTGAGCATATTTAGCACATGTTTTACTATAGTTTATCCTATATAAACTTTAACTGTACCTCTCTAAGTTTGCAGCTTCCCAAAGAACTCTTATCCACTGAAAAGCATAACAATAAACTTTTGCCACCTTGACTTAAAGAATGCTTGAGTCTGCCAACTCATTCCTGGTGACCATGCCCTGGGAACTCTGGTCTCAGGATCCCTGTATCCCTGGGGGTGTCTTCCTCAACATTTCTTGCCCTCATCAAGTCCTGGCAGGACTAGCTCCATCAAAGCCCTGCCTGGATCTGGGGCTAACTCCTTGCATTGACTGAAAATTGGACTATTTTCTGACTTAGGATGCTAGATTATCCTTCTGCTTTGATGCTTTTCTGATTTGCTTGTTTGAGTCCCATCTATTTGTTTATGTGATCAGTGGCTCTTGTCTGAGGCACCTATTAGGAGTTAGGTTAATGTGAAATTTAAAAGAGAAGGATTTTGCCACCTTCTCTCCCCTTTACCCCATTCACTTTCTTCATTGTTTTAGAAGAAAGAGAAACCTTGAAGAGGTAAGTAAATAAGTAACCCAAAATGAGGTTACAAATATTTCTGAAACCTTGGTTAAGATTAACTGTGTAGATCTTCTATAAGTTAAGTTTTTCCAGGGAACCATGAAAACATTCTACCTCCCACTGGACTCCCACATCCTAAGGAACAATCCATGTGTTAATATTCTCTCCTTTGGAGTAACCTCTCTTGCTCCAATTACCCGTCCTCCTCCCAGACACTTCCCCTCTCTTGCTTTTCTCCCACTTTGCCTTACCTTTTATCCCACCATCAGAATTATAGTTATAATTATTATTATTATTATTCTTTTACTCTAGATGTGGTCATGTCATTCATCTCTCAAAAATCTTCTGTGAGTCCCTATTTCCTCCTGTAATTTTCAGACCGCTCTGACATGAAAAGATGTCAAGAACCTAGTGTTACCTCTCCTTTCCAGCTTTCTTTAACATTTCTCCCAACCACAAACTCTATTCTGCAGCTAAAATGCACAAGGCTAACCCCCAAGCACCTGTGGTTTTTCTCACTCCGTTGCCTAGGCCCAGAAGGCCCTCCCTCTGCCTTGCCTGTTGAGCTCCTTTCAATTCATTCTTTTGGGCTCATCTAAAATAACCATTTCCTCCAGGAAGAATTCCCTGATCCTCTTCAGCTGGTAATTACCTGTCCATCCTCTCCTCTGCAACCTCACCTAGCAGTTTGTTTTGTCATTCTCTGAGATACAAAGCATATCATGTTATGAAAAGTGATCATAACAAATGCTTCTTTGAAGAGCTTACTGCAGTTTAGAAGACAGATTTCATATATTTGTTGGTGACTTTATTGAGACTGGTGATGGACTCCCTACCTGAATTATACATCCTTTCTTGAGTCTAAGAGCTCAGTAATTTGTGCTTTTCCATTCAGTGTATAATAATCTATTGACAGTAACTAAGATAGTGGGAATCACCAAGGTCATGGAACTACACAAGAATGTCTCAAACAGTGTCATGTTGCCCCCAACCCAGAGAGAAAATTGTGGACTATACGAATGGTAATATGATCTTGTTATTGTTAGGACAGCTATCACCATTATTCTGATGGTTCCTTTACATTTTCAGAATGTCTTTTGAAAAACTCCAGGGGATCAATGAGCTTTCTTACCTCTGTTTTTGAGTTTTTGCCTGAATTTTAACCTCGGGCAGCCACCTACAAAGTTATACAACTGATCATGAATGATACCATGCAGAAAAATGTAGATAGAATGCTCAACATGCCCTGATTTCCACTCCTGGGAAGCAATGCTCCATATAACATCCTGGAGTGGTTATCTAATGAAAGATTCTAGTCACTCCTCTGCTACAAACCTCAGTTTTCTTATCTATAAAAGGGGACTAATTATACTCTCCTGATTTACTTCTGTGCTTAGTGAAGGGCTTGGACAATATAATCATTCCTGGGATTATATACATGACTGACTTCCTAAATGTCCACCTCATAAGATCTTCTGCTCCTTTGTAGTCACCCAAATGCCTATCATACAGCATTCACCTAAATGTTTGCTGACTGAATCAAAACTAGAAATATATTAACAGAATTTTAGAACTAGAAGAAACTTCATTTTACAAGCAAGGAACTGAAGGCCTGAAAGGATAAACTACTTTTCCAAGGTCACACAGCTAATCAGTGGTAGAGGTTGGATTAGCCCTCCAAACTTTCTGACTCTTGATTCAGGCTTGTTTTTTTTTCTTCTCTATGACACTGTGGGCTGCCTCCCAAAATCAAACCAAATAAGCCTTTAGGATCCAATCTATCTTCCAGCTGCCTTCATTTTTCTTTTAAACTTGGCACCAACTTCTTGTTCATTGGACCATCTGAAACTTTTACTTTCTGTTGTTTGAGAGAATTGTCCCTAGCATCATCAACAAAAATGACAGAGATATCTATCCATCTGCTCACTCATCCATCATGGGCTTCAATGCAGATATTTCCATAGCAGAGTGTCACTGTGGGCAGACATATGTAGAGAAAGAGAGAAGGCGGAAAGGACAAAAAAAATCCTAGATTTTTATGAGCCATTTACCTTACAGTATGCAATACCCAGTAAGCATTTTGTATACAGTAGGTATATCCATCAAGGCCTAGATGAAATTTCTAGTGATAGTGTATTAGCTATTACCAATGGAACCATTAAGACAAAACACCATCTGAATTCCTATTGAGATGAATAAGACATTGCTAGGCAGTTACATGTGACCTGGAAATCTTATTAGATATTATTATACAAAGAATATAGCAGTGGGATTTTCTTTCCAAGTACAGAAGATTTCTGAAGCTGGTCATTCTAGTCCAAATCGTGCAGATATTCATAGAATCCCAGAGTTGGAATGGAACTCAGATCACTGAGTGCCAGTCAAGAACACAATTATGTAACTCCTCTGACAAACTGTTGTCCAAGTTCGGTTTAAAGACCTCAAGCAATGGAGAAACCTCAACTCTTCGGAGTGACCACATTTCATTTTTAAACAGCTCTGTTATGAATACCACCACCACTATCACCCACCCACCCTTTCTATTGAACCTAAATCTGCCTCTATCATTTCAACCAATTACACTGAATTCAGTCCTCTGGAGCCAAGCAGAATATGTTGGTTCCCTGTCGGACATGACAGCCCTTCAGATATTTGAAGACAGAGAGTAATTATGACTCTTGTCTTCTGTTCTTCAGGCTAACTATTAACTATTCCTGAGTTGTTTCTTTGTATTTTCCCCGAAGTGATTCATATATTGCATAGTTACAAATCCCCTTATCATGTTAGTCACCTTTTTTACTGGATGTACTCTGCCTTTTTAATGTCTCTTCATACCAGCAAGATTGAAAAACTAATAATGGTCCCCCCCCAAAAAATACTAAAGCATATGTCATCAGAGTTGGGGGGAGGGCAACTACGAGGGTAAAGTGTTATACTCATTGTTTGGTATGGTTACTCATGGCCACTCTATCATTTGTTGGAGTTGGGGGAGGGGTTAATTTTTATTTTTGATTAATTCTTTTTTGTGAGGGAAAATTCAGTTTTGGGAAGAAGATGGCAGGGTATGTCTAGAAATGACTGTGATAAAAACAAAAAAAATCAATAAAGTCTCTCTGATCTATTTACCTATTTACCTATAGACATGAAATGTATAACTAAGCAGAATGTATTAGATGTGGTCTTACCAGGGCAGAGTAAGGGAGACCTCTCACTTCCCTCAGTTTGGAAACTATACTTCTATTAAGAGATCTGCCTCTAGTCAGGCAAATCACTTTGGTTGGTTATGTCCTAGATTAACAACACTCTGTTTTTCCTCTCATTCTCCAATCTATCAAAACCCACTGGAATCCTTAGTGGTATAGCTTATAGTCCTGCCTCCTCCATGAAGTCTTCCATGATTATTTGAGATCACAATGATCCCCAAAGTTCCTATGGAAATTATGATTTAGCCCTTGTTTATACACAGGATATTCTAAAAGTTTTAGCATGTGTTTATGTGTATTATATGTATTTTATTATTATGTCATTTTTCCCCATACATGTGTGTCTCATCTCTTCACCTAAGCTGTAGGCTTTTTTAAGAGACCATATCTTTTTCTCTTGCATCCTACTACAAAACCTAGCAAAAAGCTTTATGTTCATGCTCTTTAAAAGCTATTAAAAGCTCTAAGAGACTGATTGCCCACCACAAAACATCAACATGCATAAAAGAAAGACCAAGAATAAGTACGAGGTATCTGATATCTCACCAGGTATCAAAATTCTAGTATACTCTGAAAAAATTATTATTGTCACATGTTCAGTCATATTGTCTATTAATTCCACTGATCTTGTTAAATAAAGTACTATAATGGATGGAGGGAAACAAGCCCCTCCCTCTTGGAGCTTACAGTAAATGGATAGATATGTATACACAAAAAACTAAATAACAAATAACAAAAATTCAAAATAAGACATGATAAACACTTACCTCAAAGGATTGTTGTGATGATCAAATAATGTAATATAAAGAAGTGCCCCCACACACACACACACGACAAATTCATCAAGGAAAAAATTTATTTTTTAGAAGATAAGAAACTTGACAGTGAACACAAGTTCTTCAAGACAGAACATATGGTAGTGAGGAGAAAAGTGATGTCTTGGCTCTCCAATGGCAACTTTAATTCTGGTCACCCACTTTTGAGACATGAATATACTTGTACACATACTCCTAAGTGACAGCTTTGGATCCTTTTATGCTGGTCCAGGTGATATCTTATTTGAAGACTTCCAGGGCTCAGAGTACTGCCAAACATGTCATCTATGCCACGACTACAGCAGTCACCATGAAAACAAATGGATGCTCCTTCTAAGGGTTAAAAACTCTAGTGGTATGTCCCAGTTTTCCAGTCAATTCTCTCTCTCTATGTAAACCAACCTTCCAGGGTCCCATGCAAAGGTCCAAAGTGCACCCACACCTGAAATCACTCTTACCCACATTTACTAACTTACTCTCAGTACTGACTCTCAGTACAATTACTTGCACATACTTGAATTAAGTTTTCTCTGTTCCTGAAAATTCTCCATCCTCTAGAAATGATCAATAAAAATATCCTCCCCAAAGCATCAGTGAAATGTATTTATTCATCTATTTACTTAAAAGCATACAATATGTCAGCTATAAATGAGCTGACCTAGGTGTGGTCTGACTAGGGTAGAGAAAGGAGGGCCTATGACTTCTTTTACAACTCAGAAACTATACTTCTATGAAAAAATCTGCCTCTAGTCAAAACAAACCCCACTCACAATATATTTTGTCACAAACACCTGTGGGCCAGCTTCTGCATCTTCTATTCCACCAATTAGCAGCCTCCAAAGGACTCTTTTATAGCCCAAAGAATAACTCTCAATTACAGAAAGCTACCCCCTGCTTCTGCTTTGCATGCATATTTGTCTGCCTTTCAAGTTTAGGAGTCCCCAGAACCACCCAAACACAACAAACCATGCCAGGGTAGCCTTGCTTCCTTTCCTTCTTACCTTATCTTCTACTTCCTTTTCTGTCCTCTTGTTTGTTTGTTTTTTTTTATTTTATCATCTCTTCACTCATTTCCCCTCTTTTCTATTTACCTATTTCTTTTCCTCTGCCCTTTGCTTTCCACCATAGCCCAAAGTGTAGGATGCTAAAGAATTGTGGGAAGAACTGACTATGGTTTGAACTGCATTGGATCCATAGAATCTAAGTGACTTAGAATTAATGGGAACCTTAAGGATAAACTGGTACAGTCACATAACAGGTCCTCATGACCAGGACACAATGGAAGAATACTTTTTTAGTTAAACAATAATGGGTTCAGCTTTTGCCTGAATAGGAAGCTCACTACCTCATGAAAAAATTCATTCCACCTGAGAACAGCTCTAATTATTAGAAATGTCTTCCTTATACTGAGTTAAAATTTACTTTCTAATAACTTGCACTTATTGGTGCTAATTCTACTTTCTGAAGGTACACAGAATAAGTCGGATAGCTCACTCTAATAACAACGCCATAAGTTGAAGACTGATATCACATCTCCCCACTAAATCTCTCCTTGTCCAGGTAAAACAGTTGCTAGAACTACTTAGGACTATATTCACGTACTTTTGTTTTTCATATGGTATTGTTTTTAGACTTTGTGCTAAACATGACTAAATTGTCATGTGCGGTGTCACGTATGACTAAACTCATCACTATTCTCTGGGTGAGCTCCAGTTTGCGAATATTCTTCTTAAAATATGATACCTAAAATGAGTACATCATCTAGAGATGGTCTCAGCAGCACAGGATATGGTGAAACTCTTAACTATCATTCTCCGGAAATTATTCTTCCATCAGTGTTGTCTAAAACTGAATCAACTTGTTTAGCATCAGTGCGGCACATTTGATCAATATACCGTTTTTACATTAAGTTTTGTTAAGCCAGATCTCCTCTGCCCTATATTTGGGAAGTTATTTCCCGCTCCCCTCCCCCTCCCTTCTAAGTAGAGGCCTTTTCTGTGTTGAATTTCATTTTGTCAGATTCAGCCAATCTTTCTAGCCATTGAGAGCTGAGATTTGAATCCTGTATCTGTAATCCAGGGTAACAGCTGTCACTCAAGGCTTTCTGCCATTGGAAAGTTTGATATGTACACCCTTTATATCTTCATCCAAGTCTCTGAAACAAATGTTCAAAGCATAGGACCAAAGTTTGAGCCATAAGGTGCTCAACCTGAGAACTTATTCTGGGTTGACACTGATATCCAATATCCAATATGTCAAAAGATCTATGATCTCATTGATGCTGGTATTGCATCTAATGGCAATGCCATCTATCCACATCTGGAAAGCTACATACTCCATTACATTCACCACACTGGACTGACCCATTATGCTCTGAATCTTCCTTGAATTCCCTTGGTATTATTATATCCACTAAAATAAATTTATAAAATGTTTAACATAGTACCTATCCCATAGTAGATGCCATACAAATATTAGTTAATAATATTATTATTATTAATTTTAAGGCCAATTGTGCAATGAGTTACAATTGTGATATTCAGTTACTCACTTAGCAATGAAGCCCCTTGACTATTTCAGGTCACATTCTCCATCTTATACCTAAAGATATTGAGAGACTTTGCTAAATGGTTCTCTTTATCACTGTAGTTCACCCCCCCATTTTTTTTCAGAACCTAAGTATATACAGACCCTAAGAGTCACCCTTTAGATCAGTCTACATAAGTATAATTAACACAGGGATCTCTCATTTCTGTGGATTATTCATTTTAGCCCTCAGTACGCTCCACTTTTTTATGATGACTTAATCTGTCTTGTGCAGGTACTGTCTCCTCAGCTCGAGTATTATTTGAGGGCAGAGAGTGGCATTGACGTATAGTTTTCATCCCCCATAATGTCTACCACAGTATTTTTCACATCAGTATACGTCTTGATTACAAAGTTGGAGAGACTTATATAGTGATTATATATTTAGGAGGAGATTTTTCTGTAGGATCAGCAGACAGTCATTCTATAAACTGTAGTAATTTATGGTCTGCTTGGATTTCTTGCTTCAGTTGCTTTCAGCTTCTCACTTCTGAGGTCAGGGGTGAAGAAGTAATGTATTCATAGTCATTTTGAGAATTCAAGGAAAAACATCAACAGACTAACTGATCAAGCTATTTAGACTGACAATCAGAATTAAAGTCTTCTATTTCCACAGTAGCCTAGGACACTTGACTGGATCTCAGTTTGACTCTTTATGCAGCGTTCTTTCCACTGTGACCTACACATTCTTAAGTGGCCACCTTTCCGGTCAAGGTTCTTCTACTAGCTAGTTTTGTGACTTTGGACAAATCATTTTATCTCTTGGGGTCTCATTCTCCTCATCTAAATGAGGAGTGGTGTACCAGGTGTTTTTGAAAGTGCCTGACAGAAATAATATGCTTAGATATATAAAAAGCTTATATGCAAAGTCATTGATCCAACTCCTTTACCAGTGCATTGTTCAAATTCAGTATGTAGATACATTTGGAGGTCCTGCAAGGACATATATGTTGTGGTACTACATACAGTAGATGTGGCAAAAGAACCTGCTTTTTTCTTTCTTTGTTTTTCACAACTATGATTGTTAAAGATTAACAAGACTGGCTGACTTTGTATATAAGCTTCTTAAACTGTACAATATCAAGGGTGCCAAAAGGTCCATTCTGGAACATGCTCTCTCTCCTTAACATCACCCAGAATATCTCCCCCACTGACCTGTCAGGGAATTTGACATTGCTAGCAATAACATCACTCCTTAAGGGCCTTCTTAGGGAGCCATGTTTTTTAACTGGGTCAAGGATAATGTGTTCTCCCAGGAGGGGTATCACATTAGCTAGTTAACACATTAGCAGGGGTTAGTTTGTCTGATTAAGCCATTACCACCCACTGTCCTGTAGCATAGAGTAGAGCCAAGCCCTGAGGGAATGGGATACAGAATAGATATGCTTTTATGGGGGAGAGGTGACTGGAAGAATTAGGCACTATCCAGAGATGGTTAGGCATTGCAGAGATCAGGAACAGTTGCTGAATCCTAGGATCCTGAGGTTCAGAGATCAGATAGTCCATGAAGGATATCAAATGGAACATGATGGAGACACCAGTGAAAAATCTGCTTACCTTTTCCCCTCTTTGGCTCAGTTCTACTAGTTCCATATGTAATTCCACATGGTGAATTAAAAACACTGAAAATTAAAGTCCTTTAGATTTTCTCAGTAGAGTTAAGCATCAGAGAATTAACCTCCTCTTCATCCCAGAGGTCCAGAGTTTCCTCTCTATAAACACTGCAGAAAATATGCTTTAGTTTGCATTTAATTAAAAAATATATATGTATATATTTCTAGAATATTTCTGCAGCAAGAAACTCATCAATTCCCCATATTTCCTAATTTCTTTGGGCCCTTGTAAAATTTCATCTGATAGACCTAAAGCTGTAAGATGATAATATTGAAATGCAAGTCACAAGCTTCAATTAGGTACAATCAGAAATCATGCGGTGACTTCATTAAGTATCATTAAGAATGATCAAAATATTGCTCTTAGGAAAAATACATCAAAAGCATTGCATTTACACATTGATTAAACAGGATCTGCAATTTCTAAAATCTGGTATGAGAAAAAAGAATGGAGTAAATTAAGTGCTCATACCCTACTTAGCAACAAGGGAGTGCTTAGCAACTGGCAAAGGAAGAAATAAAGGGAGATGGCGGAAAACAAAGTAGGATCAGCCGCTGAAACGGAGGAAGAATTAAGAAATGAAAATGTAACTAATTGGGAATGGAGAGAGGTTGCTATCTTGGGTGCAGCAGACAAAGCCAAAGTCAGTAGGATTCATCAGAGGTTGCCTTGATTCTGTGAGAACAACCAAATTGCTGCTTCCTGGGGAAAAGGCTCACCCAGGGCCCATCTTCAATAAAAATGTGAAGTCAGTCAAGTTGGTCTTTGATGCCTTACCCCATCCTGTAGGTGATACACTGCTGGACAGAGAGTCAAAAAGACTGGGACTCATACCCCCCTTCCAACACTGATAAGGTAAGCTCTGCTCACCATGGGAAAGTGACAACCACTGCTTCAGTACTAAGGTGCTGATAACATGTTCTGCAATTATGAGCCCTAAGTGGAATAATATATGTAAGTCACTTTCCAACTCTTAAAGCCCTATATGAATGCCAGTTATCAAACCTTTTTAGGATCTCTTTCCTTTTAGCATGCCCCTGAGACCATAATCTCTGTTTCATTCTCACAGCATTTAGCCCTGCAAACCTATCCCTTTAAAATGACTTAAGGTGAGGGTACCACCTTTTGTTGGCATTGTTTCTTTAAGATGATGAATCTTAAGATGATGTGGCTGGCATAGAATTTCCTATAAAAGATGCATTGATTTAGGTTCTGATTAAAAGGTAGTTTGGGCTAAGTCTGACTTAGGCCAGTGTGGCATTTTAGGCTTGGGATTAGACCAAAATTAGCCACTTACAGGCCATTCACTGTTTAACAAGGAGGTTTGTCTAACAAGAACAGGATGCAGCTTTGGTTGAGGTAGGCATAGTTCCCCTCCCCTTTGCATTTCCTCCAAGATTAGGTCTGGTGAGCAGTCAGGATCATGCCTTAGGAAGCCCCAAATTCTCCTGCTTTGGGCTTTTATAATGTAGATAACATGGAAGCTACATAAAGGCTTTGAGCCTCAGTTCTCTGGATCAATTAAATCTTAAGGATAGATCACTGTCTTTAGGAAAATCTTCCCTATCCTATGTCAATTAAGGGGAGAAGAGAAAAAATAAAAGCATTTGCATAGGGTTTATACATCAGGAACTATGCTAAGTTCTTTACAAATGTTACCTCATTTGAATCTCCTAACAACCCTGGGAGGTAGGTGCTATTATTATTCCCAGTTTACAGTTGAGGAAACTGAGGTAAAAAGAGGTTAAGTAACTTATCTGCAGTCACATAGCTAATAAGTACCTGAGGCTGGATTTGAACTCAGATCTTCCTGACTCCAGCTTTAGTACTTTATTGCATCATCAGCTGCCTCTATTTGAGTATCAAAATCCTAGCTCATATTGACATTTTATCATTCTGCCAACTCCCATGTTAAAATTGCACCTATTCTCTTGACTTCTGCTATGTATTCTCTTCTAGGGCCTGGCACTTAGCTCTTTCTGTCATTGTAAAGATACTGAGATTTGAAGATCTTCCACGCCCCTTGAACTTGCTGATGTAGCAGGAAGGGGTGGAGCAAGAGAACACGGGAACCAAGTCTCCGTGAGGTGCTGACTGGAAGCCGCGGCAGAGGCAACAGCTGCGGTTGCGAACTCCTTTTGCTTTAAGCTGGCCAGAATCTCTGCTAAGGACTTCTGCTGAGGACTGCCTGGGAGGGTAACCGCCAGGGGCCCGAGCTGCTGGGAGCAAGCTGCCTGGACGCTGAGCAGTTGCGTGCGTGAGGAGAGGAGGATCTTTGCCTGAGGTAGCCTGTCCTGTTTGAAGGCTTGAGAATGTGGGTGTTTACTACTTTAACTACATGTGCCAACTTCGTAACTACTGTGTTGGCTTTGACTTTCTGCTTTTGGGACTCAGTTTTCTGGTATTTAAATGAGTGCTCTAT
>JAQQSU010011467.1:0-12159 GCA_028627135.1 Pseudochirops cupreus
CTCTCTTCCCCTCCTCCCTTCTCTCCTCTCCTCCCCCCTCCTCTCCTCTCCCCTCCCCTCCTTTCCTCTTTTCTCCTCTCCTTTCTTCTTTCCTATACTCCCACTATAAAGAGTTGATCAGCTATAGAGACTCATTTGCAAATATCTATCTGATCCCTTTTCAAATTTCCTTCAAGGTCACTCTACAACATGCATAAACCATTCTCATAAATATTCCAAACAGATGAGAAAGTAGTCTCATAAGCAAGTTTTATTAATCAACGCTTTTTTTGTGGTAATAATATTGTCCCTGAATTTTTCCATTCCTTTGGAATCTTCTCTTTTTTAAAATATCTTGAAAATTGATTCCTAAGCGCCTATAAATTCTTACATGTAGGTTGAAAAATTTATGTAACATTTGATTTTGTTCTTTCTCTCCTTAGATGTCATTAGCTCCCATTAATCTCACTTCCACAGCACTTCTAGTATTAATTACTTCCTTTTCATTACTTTTGCCATCACTAGGCCCTCAGATCACAAGATCATAGGATTTGAGAGTTGGGAGGAACTTTTAAAGATAATTTAAATAAACCTACTCCTAGGATTTGAGAGTTGGGAGGAACTTTTAAAGATAATTTAAATGAACCTACTCCTATTATATGTCACATAGATTCACACCTGAATGCTACCTTGTGTAAACCTGCAGGGGAATAGTATGTGTCACCATCCCAAAGCATATAGAATCTTGGATTCAGAAATGGAGTCTAGTTAGCTGAATATAACTGCCAAATTTCCCACCAGGTGCCACAATAACTGAGGCACCAATCCAGCCCTCAGTCAATTATTCTCTTAACACCTTTCCCAAATGATATCCCTTTTCTAAGAGGCAGCAGTAGCCCTTCTGGCCACTAGGCAATATTCAACCTGAAAATGCTGTGACTGCTTCTACCCCCAATGTGGCAGTCTGGAACTTCAGAATTTAGCTTCAAAATCACTCTTGTTAATCCCTTGCTAGCTGGTTCCAAATTTAATCTAGGGCACTGAATAGAATTTTGTTCAAGAGATGGTGAAGTGAAATTTGCTGAATCTATTTGACTGAACTCAGTGAAATATTTCACCTTTGCCTGTAACTTCCCAGTGAAGTTATTGATTCAAAGACTTAGCTTGTTGAAATCACATAATTTATTGTATAATTAATATGGAGAAATGAAAATTAAATCAAATACTTGTATATGGAGAGGGTTGCAATCAACTCTCTCCTTTGCTTAGCACTCCTTCCCTGTCCCTCCCAGATCTTCAGGTATAGATGGGAAGAGTCTTGACCATAAGCAGCTACCTCTTATGAAAATGAATGGGTGAAAAGAGAGAAGGAATTCCCTGTTTCAGATGCATGAATTAAAAAAAGAAGGCCAGTCATATGTTGTTAAATTGTATTCAACTCTTCATGAACTCATTTGGGGTTTTCTTGGTTAAGATATCAGAGTAGTTTGCCATTTCTTTCTCCAGCTTATTTTTCAAATGAGGAGCTGAAGCAAACTGGATTAAGTGACTTGCCCAGGGTCACACAGCTAATAAGTGTTGGAGGCCAGATTTGAACTCATGAAAAATCTTCTTGATGCTAAACCCAGTGTTCCATCTACTACACCACCCAGCTGCCTGTTAAATACTTACTAGATTCCTATATGTGCTAGGTATTATGCTTAGGGCTAGGGATTCAAGGAAAGGTAAAAGACCCTGCTCTTAAGGAGTTTGATCTAATGCAAACAATGATGTATAAATAATGGACAGGATAAATTGAAAATGATAAAGGAGCAAGGTGCTAGATCACTGTAAATTACGCTGCCAGCCTCTGTATCAGCGCCTTGGTCCTAGGATCTCCACAAAGATAAGAGAAGGAGGGTGAAGAAAATGAGATGTAGAAAAGTTGTGACTTGATAATAAATAAAATATAGTCAGGTTGGGACCCAGACCCAGCTCTTTAGATTCCAAATTCAGTACTCTTTTCAATATACTGGATCATCTGCCTGAACTATTGTATTACCTTCCAACAAATAACTCTCCTCTTCCATCTCTCCTTTCCAATCTGTTAACTAAAAGATAGCTTTTTAAGGTATAGATCTGTTCATGTCACTTTATTCATCTTAAGTGGTTCCTTATTTCCTATTGAATAAGTTATGAAAAAGAGAAGACATTAAAGGTGCAAAATGATTTCAAACACCTGGAATATCATCACATGAAAATGAAATTAGTTTTGTTTGGACCCCATGGCTAGCAACAGTAAGTAAAAGTTAAGAGAGGAGCATTTTGACTTGATATAAAGAGCTTCTTCACAATTTTTGAATGTCTACTTAACAATAAAGCACTATTGTCAGAGTTGTGGATTGGTCCAGCCATTCTGGAAAGCAATTGGAAATTATGTAAGGAAAATGATAAGATGTCTATTCCCTTTGACCCAAAGACCCCGCTGTTAGGCATATGTTCCAAGAAGACCAATGATAAAAAAGGAAACTGTCTACAGTAGTAGTTTTTGTAGGAGCAAAGAACTGGAAACAAAGGAGATATTCGTTGATGGGGGAATGGCTAAAATAGTTATGGTACATGAACATAATAGAATAAATACTATTTGACTTTGAGAAATGATGAACATGATGAATATGAAGAAACACTGGTATACTTATATAAACTAATGCAAAGTGAAGTAAGCACATCTGGAGGGCAGAACATATCATCATTAAAACCATGTAAATAGAAAGAATGACAATCAAATAATTGAAACAAAATGCTGTGAAATTATGATGACTATGCATATTCTTAGAGAAGAGATGTGAGGAATAATTTCCCTTTGCAATGTGGTGAGAGGAGAGAGGCAGGTAGATGAGTAAATGAATAGAAAGACACCACACAGTGGATAGAATACTGGACTTGTCAGGAAATCTCATCTTCAAGAGTTCAAGTCCAGCCTCAGATACCTACTCACTGTGTAGCCAAGTCATCTAATCTTGTTTGCTCCACTTCCGCATCTGGAAAAGGAAATGATAAACCATTCTCATATCTTTGCCAAGAAGACCTCTCATGGAGAATTAGACATGTCTGTATAACAACGATAAAAGAGATAAAGCATTTTTTTACCACTAAATATATACTAGGCCCTGTGCTGGATTCTGGGGATACAGACATAAGGAAACAAAATGGTCTCTAACTCTCACTTTTTATAGGGGAAGCTGAAATATAAATACAAAACATACTGAGAAGGTAGAGAAGTCCAGAGAATGAACTGAGCTGGGAGCAAGGTGAGCATGACTCCGATTCCTCAAGAAATGGCAGTCCTGTCATTAGGAGAGCTGGCTTGGGAAAGAGTCCCCGTAACATGTGTATTAGGAGAGTTAGTTGAGCCAGAAGTGAAAGAATATATCTAGATAATGTAAAAATAAAATACAGTCCCATAAATTTACTTTAAAAAAGATGATACTAATTTCTCCACTTCTGGCAGTCCTTAATTGGAGACTGGACAACTATTTCTCATGGTATTACAGACCTTCTCCATATCCATCATGGTCATCATTTTTCCTAGCCAAATAGAGCTTCATTCTTCAGGATCAACCTTCTCCAGACAGAAATGGTGGTGAAGATGAGGAGGAAACCACAACAGTCTCTTTGGCATCTCTTTCTAATGCAAATGAGTTAAGTTGCCAGATGATAGGAGGCAAAGTGGAGGCAGCAGTGAAAAGAGGACCTGAATTCAAAACTCTGGCTCTATTACTTATGACCTTTGTGACACTGGGGAAGTCTCTTAGCCTCTGAGGCTCCCTTATCTAAAAAAGAGAAACCCAGAGGCTTTAACTTAGTGATCTCAAGGGTCTCTTCCAACTTTAAATCTATGATTATCGGGCACACTAGTAGCAAGACATATCCAGAATGTAACTACATGTAAGAACTGGGTGCTTCAGGCCAAAAAAAGATTAAGGAGTATGTAGGAGGGAATAATTTTCTACTTCCTCACTGTTCCTAATGGGATTTTGTTCCAGACTCCCTCCCCTCCAACCCCATTTTCCTTATTTTTTAGGAAGGGGGTGAGGAAGGAAGTCTCTGGACTCTAATGGGAGAAAATTCCCTCTATAGAATCATTGCCATCATGTCATATGGTTACTTTCCTCAGAGCAGCTGGGTAAGGCAGGTAATTCTCGCCGTATTTGGCCCTTGGACAAAGGAGCTATTTTACGCTGCACCCCCAAAGTGAGCTTTCTACTTCCTCTTAATGAATCGTTTGACAAGATGGATGAGGGCAGCTCAGTTAAAGGAGAAAACATTTGCATGGATACAAAGGCTCAGGGAAGATCATCAGCCAAAGTACTTCCCCTTTTAACTCAGTGAATGCGTGGGTTCTCCTGGGCTCCTAATTGTCTGTGACGTTCTGATACGAGGCTTATAAATGGAAGAGGTGAATTTTCCTGGCCTCCTTCTGGGGCTCCACACATGTCCAATTATGCAGAAATGTCTCTAACAACTTCCCTGTTTTGTCAAAAACAGAAAAGAACAAGAAGGAAGAGTAATTGAGGGGGAAACGACAATGAGACAGGCAAGAACAAGGCTTCTTCAAACAGAGGAGGGCAGTAACCTCCAAGTCAGCAAAAGGCTGAGGGCAGGAGAGGCAGTGGAGGATGGGCAGGGTCTAACATTCTTACTTTGGGCCTAGGATGCCAGGTAAGGTGCTGGCTGATAAAAGAAACAGCACCAGCCACCTTCCCCAGCCAGTTCTTAGTCCTTCCCCATTTCAGATAGCCTCCAGGGCACCCTGTGCAACTCTCAGGTATTTCTAGTTATTTACAAGCTGCTCTCCCCTTAGAAGGTAAACTCCTTGAGGGCAGGGGCTGGTTTTACCTTCTTTTTTATCTCCAGAACTTGCACCAGTGCCTAGAACCTAGTCTGAACCTCATGGATGCTTACAGGCTGATTGACTAATGGGTAAAATCATAGGATTCTAGAAAGTAGGAACATCCCGGAGAGCACTTGTGGTGCCAGAAGCCGTGGAAAGGGGAAGTATGGAAGTATTTCTAACAAAGGGAAAAAAGAGTTCTCAGACTGTAGGTTTGTGGGTGATATTATTGTGGGTGTTTTGTTTTGCTGTGACTTTGGGGAAAATCACTTAGCCTTTCCTCAACCATTAGATGAGAGGTTGGTACTAAGTGATCTCTAGGGTACCTCTCAGACCCAAAGTCCCATGATTCCATAATTTCCAAGATGGATTTCAGTGATAGAATTTGGATATCACACTAATCCAGGAAGATGTTTTTGGTAAGGGAGTCTTTCTGGTGCTCTTCAAATCCTCACATATAGAAAACTACCTATTCCAATTTACCGCTAATGTGGTTCTGTCCAAGGTGGACAGGGAGAGGTCCAGATCCCATACCCCATCATTAGAAGGTACCTGCCTAGCATAGTCCAGGCACTCAGCCAGCTGGCTTACATCAGCAGGCTGCTTTCACAGTCCTATATTATACTAGGGTATGGGCAGATGCAGTAGAGGCCTTGATTAGGAATCATGTCAAATAGGAGGATCCTGGGAGACTCATAGTCCTAGGAAAGGAAGGAAAGGGGAACAAGTATTTATTAAATACCTACCGGGTACAAGGCACTGTGATAAGTGCTTTACAAATACTAACTCATTTGATCCTCGTAAGAGGAGGTGGTTGTGATTGTTATCCCCATTTTACAGTTGGGGAAACTGAGGCAGACAAAGGTGAAATGGCCTGCTAGAGTCACCCAGGTAGGAAGTATGTGAGGCTAGATGGTCTTACTCTTACCTCTAACCATTGCACTACCTAGCTGCTTACTCAGTGCTAAGCAATATAGTAAGACAGAGGCTTTCGTTATTACATGGAAATGTAATTGATTATGACACACGTACTCAGGAAAAGAGAATCCAGAATCTGAGGCAAGCAGCATTTGAGTCCAGGGTCCTTGTTGGCTCTAGTGGCCCCTGTTGCCATCTCATTTGTTCTCTATATAACTTAGGAAAGACAGAAACTAAAAGATGCCAATCGTTGGAGGCCAAGCTTTCTGCAGCTTGGGGAGGGAGCGGGGATATTCATTCTTTTTCCTTCCCAGCCCATCATTTCTCTTCCTGCTATTGTTCCCATTCCATTTGTTTCCATTTTTGAGAAGGCACAATAGCGTCCCTATGCTAGAGTGGAGAGATTACTGATTATGGAGACCAAGGATCTGGATTTGAATCCTGGCCCCACCACTTATGAGTCGTGTGAATGTGGGGAAGCCTCAGTTTCTTCAACTATAAAATGGGGGTCATAGGGCTTATTACTAGAAAACCTCTTTGTAAGCATTGTGGGAATGTAAAACATTAACATTGTTCCTATCTAGTCACACATAAGCAGAGCAGACACAGTCTCCCTAAAATTCAGAGTTGTTACAGTTGGTCAGTATGAACAGAAGATTCTCTAATCCCTTGATGATGTACAAAGCTGCAACTAGGGCAAAATCACTAGAGCTTTGCACTACAGTGGAAAACCTAAGAGTGGCAACAGAACCATCCAAGACGTGCCTCTTCTCCTTCCAAACCATCTGGGAAGTGGCTGCAGGCAGATGGCATACTCCAGGGCATGCATTCTCCCCCTTCAAAAGAGTGGAAACTTCCCCATATCTTCCCCAACCAAATGCTCAACTTCTTCGCCTACACTCCCACTTGTCCCAGGTTCAACAAATGCTTGCTAAGGGTCTGATGGGGACACAGGTCCAATATCACAAGGAAATAAAAGAAGTTTATCATATCACGAATTTGAAATCACCCAGAAGTCCTTACCAATAATCTCCCTAAACTCTTACAGTATCTAAGTTCTTCCATTATAATTTTCATTGGAAATTTTAAATGCATAGAGTTTTAGACCTGAAAGGGGCATTAGAAATTATCTTGGCCTATGCCCTCATTTTATGGATGAGGAAATTAAGGGCCAGAGACATAAAATTATTTTCCTCAGGGTCACATAACCTTTTAAAATGAGATTGTATTGGGGACCACTTTAGGCCTATTCCCCAAAGACACCAAAGAAAGGAAAGGGGCTCATATGTATCAAGGAATTGAAGTAGCTCTTTTCTTTTTGGTGTCCAAAAACCTGAAAATTAAGAGGATGCCCATCACTTGGGGAATAACTGAACAGATTATGACAAATAAACATAATGTAGTACCTTTGTGACATGAAATGATAAAAGGAATGGTTTTAGAGAAATCAGAGAAGACCTTTATGAACTGATGCAGAGTGAAGTGAGAAGATCCTAGAAAACTTGTTCTCTAGGACAACATTTAACATTCATTGAATCAACATTGAAAAACCAAACTTTGAAAGACTTTATAATTCTAATCAATGTAATGACTGCCCACTGTTTTAGAGTCATATTATCTACCTCCTGGTGGGAAGTATCGGACTCCAGATGCAGAATGAGGCATGTTTTGGGGCATGGTCAATGCAGGAAATTGTTTTGCTTGACTAAGAATATCTTTTTTTTTCTTTTTAACAAAAATTATACTTTTGTTCTTTTTTTTTTCAATTGAAGTAGGCAGGAGGGATAGAAAATACATTTTTTCTAGTTGAAATAAAAGATTGTCTTGCCCGTATATTGTAATGATGATTGCCTAGTGATAGAAGTCAGTTGAATTCCTCCAGATGGGATATGCACTTGGAACAAGCTATATGAGCAAACCCCCTTCCCACCACATTCATAACATCTAAAAATAATCTCACCGAATCTCAATGAAGTGTAAAGTCCTGGTCTTCCCATATGGGCAAACTTCTGTTGATAAGAGATGTCCTTTTCTGGACTGGTCAGCTGCCCAAACTCTTGAGTTTATTATTACCTTGCAGGTAATCCCTAACATTGATGCTGTCTAGGTAGCTCTCCTTCTCTGGCTAGAATGTTTCACATCTGGGACCAATGGAATTAGAAAATATCCCCTCCCTTAACTAGGAATCTGGAAGCGTATTGTCCAGGAAATAACTTTTTGGGTCACATGAATAAAGACATATCTACCTCAATGCAAGCGTTTGCCATTCCATTAATGCCTTTGGGGGAGAGAAATCTTGGACTTCTCTCCCTGTCACCTGTTTAGCTCATGAGTTATCTGGGGGAAGGCAAAAAAGAGGAAAAAGAAAGCCGAAAGTCAATGAATAATTCCCTGTTACTGGCCAGCACAAAGCACTGGTTCCTCCAACAAGAGCCCGTACTCCCAATAAGCAAGAGTCTTTACTAACAAATTCATGCACTTATATCAATCTTTTTGGGGATACTAGTGACTGAAAATTCAAATTCAGGAACTTTAAGCTTGTAGTTATCACAAGGCATTTACTTTGTTGGCACCTTGAAAAATCTTTTGGTGAAACTCTCTAGAGATGGGGAACCTGTGTCCCCTTAATAAAAGGATTTGTTCTGTAAAACTTGGGCTCAGTCAAAAGGCTGCACCCAAGGACCTCAAGGTCACAGTTTCCCCACCCCTGCTTAGGAGATGGAAGGGATGGATCCATAATAACTAATTAACCTCAGGAGATAGCCCTCCTCACTGAGATTTAATCAGATTCCCCAATTGATAGGCACCTCTTAGTTTAGATGTTTTCTGGTCTTCTCAACCAGGTGCCAAGGAGAATGTTCACCTTCATTGAGAGATGTATTAGATAAAGGCTCACTACTCATAAACTTATCAAGTTGGTCAAGGAATTTCCTTGATAAATACTCTCTACTTATTCACTATCAAAGCGTACAATTCATTTTATATTTTAAAATGTTTTTCATTTGGGGCAATAATTTTTCTAGGCATATGGGCTCCTAACAGAGTTGCTGTGAGAAAAATGTTTTGTTGACTTTAAAATTCTATATAGATGTCAGTTATACTGATGATTATGATGATAACATGACCATCGGAGCTATACTTTCATAATTTACATATATTCAGGGTCAAAAGCTAATTCAGTGGCTTCCCAGTGCCTCTAGGTTAAAACATGAACTCCTCTGTTTAGCTTTGAAAATCCTACACGACCTGACCAGAACTTATCTTCCAGTCAAATTTATTATTTCTCTCTCTTCTACACTCTCCAATTAAGCCAGACTGGTCTTCTTTCTCTTCCTCCCAACCGACATTCCATTTGGGGTGTCTGTACCTTTGCATTGCTGTCCCACGTGCTTGGGATAACTCTCTCCTTACAGTGGGCTAGCAGAGGCCATCTCTTCCTTCAAGGCACAGTTCAAGTACACACTATTTTCTGCTTGAAGCCTCTCTTGATACCCTACCCCCCACAAATGCTAATGCCCTCCCTTGAAAACCACCTGTTGAGATAATGGGAATTATCAAGGAGCTATCAAGAAAGAGGAACTAACTATTCAGGACTATAAATAGGAATTTATGTGTATCTTTCAGAGAAAGATGCTTATAGCTATTTATTTTTTTTTCCTTTTCTAAACTTAAAAACAAATTATTTAATTTTTCCCTAATTACATGTAAAAAATTAGCATTCATTTAAAAAAAATTTGAGTTCCAATTTCTCTCCCTCCCTTCCTTCTTCCCTATTTGAGAAGGAAAGTAGTTTGATATATGTTATACATGTGTAATCATGCAAAACATATTTCTGTATTAGTCATGTTGTGAAAGAAAACACAGACCAAGAAGAAAAAAAGAAAAATTTAAATTAAAAAAATATATGCTTTGATCTGCTTTCAGACTCCATTAGTTCTTTCTTGGGATAGGCAGCATTTTTTATCATAAGTTCTTCAGAATTGTCTTGAATCATTGTATTGGTGAGAATGGCTAAGTCATTTACAATTGATAATCATACATTGCTGTTACCTTGTACAACATTCTCTTGGTTCTGCTCATTTCACTTTGCCAACAGTTAGTGTAAGTCTTTCTAGGTTTTTCTAAGAGCTTATTCATCATCATTTCTTATAGCACAGTAATATTCCCTCACCATCTGTAATGATAATGGGAATTTTAAGATCTTCTCTGCTCCTTAATAAGCCTAAGGGAATTTGAAGACCTTCCCTAATTTGAAGATCTTTCCTGCCTCCTACAGGCTGAATGTAATCACATGGAGCCTGTGGTGGGAGAAGTTTGATGAAGGGTGGGACAGAGCCCACAGGAAGCTGGTAGTCAGAGCAATTAGAGCTGGAGGGAGGAGAGGACATACCTAGACAGGTAGCTGGGCTCATGAATGTTGGTTTGTGGGAAGGCTAAAGCATGATGTGGCTCTCTGTAGTGTTATGGTGTTTTAACTTCTTTGCTACTATGATGAATTTGGCTTTCTGGTTTTGGGATTTGGTTTTCTGGTGTCTGAATAAATGTTTTGCTTCTGTCTTCCATATTGAGAGTCTGTTATATTTTACAACTGAGCACTATGCTGGCATATTCACAGTCACTGTCAGCACTGTGAATATTGTTTTGGCGCTACACAATCATATGTCACAACTTATTCAGTCATTCTCTAATTGATGGGTGTCCCCTAATTTCCAATTCTTTGGTAGAAAAGAGCTGGTATAAATATTTTTGTGCATATAGGACCTTTTCCTTTTTTTAATCTTTGGGATATAGACTTAGTAGTGACCTTGCTGGGTGAAAGGGTATGCATAGTTTTGTAGCCCTATGAGCATAGCTCCAAATTGCTCTACAGAATGGTTGAATCAGTTCACAACTCCACCAACAGTGCATTTGTGTCTCAGTTTTCACACATCCCCTTCAACATTAGTCATTTTCCTTTTATGTCATATTAGCCAATATGATAGGCCTCAGGTGGTGCCTCAGAATTGTTTTGATTGACATTTCTCTAATCAATAGTGATTCAGAGCATTTTTTCATATGCTTATAGATAATTTTGATTACTTGATCTGAAAACTGTCTTTGACCACTTATCAGTTTGGGAATGACTCTTGTAATTTTTATAAATTTGACTCAGTTCTGTATATTTGAGAAATGAGACCTTTATCAGAGAAACTTGCTGTAATTTTTTCATAGTTATGATTGGTAATTGTATTTTCCTCCATCCTATTTCCCCCAATTCTCTGTCTCTGTTTCTCTCTTCTCTCTCCCTTTCTCTCTCCCTCTCTTTCTCCCTCTCTCTCTCTGTCCTTTCACCCTGTCTCAAAAAGCTTTTTGCTTCTAGTTACTGCCTCCCCCAATGTATCCTCCCTTCTGTCCGCACCCCTTTCCCATTCCTTTCCCCTCCTACTTTTCTCTAGGGTCCCAATCAAGAATGTATGTTTGTTGACTCCAATGAGAGCTTTTAAGATTCAAGCATTTCCCTCAACTCCCCCATCTTCACCACTGCAAAAGGTTTTTTGTGCCTCTTTTAGGTGAGATAATTTGCCCCATTCTACCTTTCTCTTTCCCTGTCTTCCAGTGTATTCCTTCCCCACTCTTCAATCCAGTGACAATGTTCTCCTTGCAGTTCCTTGAACTAGAAACTCCTCCAATGATTCCAAACATTTTCCCTCTTGCTCACAATGCTCTTTCTTCTTTTCTCTGTTTCCTGACTTTCCAGGCTTCCTTCAAGTCCCAGCTAAGTTCCTACCATAGGAAGCCTTGTTTGATCCCCCTAATTCTAATATATCTACCTGTTGATTATTTCTATTTTTTTTGTGTATAAAGCTTGTTTGCATACAGTGATTCACATAATTTACACTCCCTTCCCCATTTGACTGTGAGTTCCTCAAGAGCAGGGATTGTGTTTTGCCTTTTTTATTGTATTTCTGAAAGCTCTTAGCATGGTGCCTGACACAAAGTAGGCACTTATTAAATGTTTATTGACCAACTATTATGAAATGTATGTTTAGTAGGGGTGAATCATTCTCAGTATTCCTTGCATTTCCAGGCATTCTTTCTAACATTTCCTGGATGGGGGCTACAGATCATATCAGTAAGGAGTATCTAACTCTTAAGTTACTCTGGTCATGCATATGTATGAAGTGGGGAACAAATCATTCATGGAAAAGGCACATCAAATTTCATCATTTCATATTTGGAATGACGCCTCATTCATAAAATCTGATTGTGGGGCGGAGCCAAGATGGCGGCGTAGCAGCAGCAACACATCGCAGCTCTCACATAGCCACCCCAAAATACCCATAAAATAGGACTCTAAACCAATCCTGGAACTCCAAAACGCACACAAAGATACTTCCCACTAAAGTCAG
>JAQQSU010011468.1:0-12159 GCA_028627135.1 Pseudochirops cupreus
GCCCCCACCCCGCCAACAGCAATAACACCTGCTAAGTCTTTGCCAGTGTAGTAAGTTGAATTTGAACAAAGCTCATTGAGTTGGCTATCCACACTTTGTTTTCTTCCTCTGGAGTTAGAAGGCTTGGGTTCAAAGCCTACCTCTCATACCTTCCATTTCTTGTTGGTAAGTCTCTCTCAATCTCTCTCAATCTCTCTGTCCCTTCTTCCCTCTTTCTCTCCCTCCCTCCCTCTCTCTCTCTCTCTCTCCTTGTCTCTCTCTCTCTCTCCCTCTGTCTCTCTCTCCCCCCCCCCCATCTATGGGAAGAAGGGTTCCCCACCCTTGAAAGAAAACAAAAGAGAAATGGTGACTTTACAGACATGGCACTGAATGCATTTGCTTGCCTAGGTAAGTCTGAGACTGAACTTTCAGTCATTTACTGACTTGTTTTTCTGCTTTGTATTTCTTTCCTCATATATTGGTCACCACACAAAGATCCTCAGAAATGCATGTTTCCAAACTTAGAAACTTCCTTATGAGTTTGAGAGAGAAACCATTAAATGGAGCTATTCTTTGACCAATGGGAGATTTACCCATTTTCACGGAGAAGATGATCATTTAAAGAAAGATGTCATGTATTTCAGGTTTGCCAAAAGTTGAGTTGTGGGTCAGGGTAGACTTAACTGAATGGGAAATGTCTCGGTAATACTACGTCTCCTGGGAATTTTTCTTACCACGTTTAAAGCTAGTACTTCCTACACTGAGTAACTTTATTTTTGGAGGGGAGGAAGGCACAGCAATTTGGTTTAAGCGAGTTGCCCAAGGTCACAAGCTAGTTAAGTGACAAGTGTCTGAGGTCAGATTTGAACTCAGATTCTCCTGATTCTAGGGTCAGTGCTCTATTCAATGTGCCACCTACATGTCTGAGAGTAACATTTCTAAAAGGGGCTTAGCTAATCTGTTCAGGGACATCCATAGGTATAAGCTATAACTAAACTTTAGTTAAAAGGTTTTCCTTAAGATTCTGGAGTCTGAGCAGCCTGAATTCCTTCATTTTGGTTTTCAAATTCTTCAGGACTCACTTCACTCTGACCATCTTGGCAAAGATACAGGAGTAGTTTTGCTATTTCCTTCTCCAGCTCATTTTACAGATGAAAAACTGAGGCAAATGAGGTTAAGTTACATGCGCAGAAGTAAGTGACTGAGGCCAGATCTGAACTCAGGAAGATGAATGTTCCTGATTCTAAGCCCACTGCTCTACCAAATGTACTATCCAGCTACCCTACTTAGTGTGTAGTGAGGATGTATGTTCTTCATGGCCTGTTATCAAGATAACCTTTAATGAGTCTATACAATTAAACTTTCAGGAATCTAATGAGCGAGGCTCTCAGGTTTTCTAGTTGTAAATTTGGCATCTTTTTAAATATTCATTAACTTTTTCAGGACAAGTAAGTCAGTGGTTTTAACTAATATTAGTACTGCTTTGATATTGTCATCAGAAGGAATAGATTAAAACATTAATATAAATTTATTAATCACATGTTACATTCCAGGCACTGCGCTGAATGTTGGGGATACAAAAAAATGAAAATAAAACAGTCTCTGCCTTCAAGGAGTTTACCTTCTAAAAGGAGAGGCCACATGCACATATAGAAGCATATACAGAATAGGAACAAAATGAATACAGGGTACTTTGAGGAATGAGGGTAAAGAAGTTAGGATGTGACCAGAAAAAGTTTCAAGTTGAAAGGGAAGTTTGAGCTGACTCTTGAAGGAAACTAGATATTTGGAGATACAAGGGTGTGGTGTATATGGATAATATGTATGGAGAATGGCCAGTGCAAATGTAAGAAGATGTGAGGTGTAATATCTTATATTAGGAACAACAAGTAGGCCAGTATTGTTATATCATAGAATTTGTAGAGAAAAATAATATTTAAGAAGACCGGAAAGGCAGAAAAGTATCAGAGTTTCTATCTGATCCACTGATCCTAAGGGAAGCACAGAGAAATTTGTTGAATAAGGGGATGGCGAAGTCAGATCTGCACTGTAGGAAAAATCACTTTAGGAGGCTAAGTGGAAAATGGATTAGAATGAGGAGGCATTTTAAGTCATGGAGACCAAACAGAAAGTTGTTTTGATTGGTCAAATGAGAGGTTAAGAGGACCTGAGCTAGAGTAGTGACCACATGAGTTGAGGGACTATTACAGATATAGAAATGATGATATTTGTCAAACAATTGGATACGTAGAGTGAGTAAAAGAAAGGAGTAAAAGATAACATACTTTCCAAAGGTCCTAAACTTACAAAAAGTAACAAATAACTGATGCCATGGACCTTTGTACCATCGCTGGCTGGTTCAATTTTTGTGTCTACTTTGCCTTAAATCTTATTCTTGTCTAAAGGGAAATATCAAAAGGATTAGATTTCCAAATTATGAGATTTTTTTCTCCCACCACAGGGTCATGGTGCTTGCCTGAGACACTCTCAAAGGAAACAGAAAATGGTGGCCAAAATTATTTGATAATTCTGAGTGAAACTCCAGCTTAAGTGATTCATTTTTTTTTAATGAAAAAGAAAAAGTCAACAAAGTAAGACTAGTAGAGCATATTGTCCAACTGACAGTGAGTGCGATAAAACTATTATTTAATAAGGTATAATTAAACAAGGCCAAACTTGAGTTAACTAACGTCAACATATAATCTTCCATGATTGCAATCAGTTGTGGTAGGCTCATGACACAGATGAGTTCTGTCACTGGGAAGCTTACTGAATTTAAACAATCTGAATGTAAGTCAAAAGCATTATAGTATCTACGTGATTTCTCAATGTTATTCCTTTTGACAAGTAGAAAATAGTTTCCTTTTTAAAAATATCTACCATTTCTAACAATTTAAATGACTCAAGCATAGTTATAGATCATATGTGAAATCTTCAACTATTAGATGTTTTATTACCACAATTTTAAATAACACGTTATCCCTTGATGATGGTTAAAAAGATAAGGAGAAAATTCATTGGAAGAGTTAAAATTAGTACCAGCAGGCACAACAGGGAGTTTAAGTAACAGAAATATAGAAATGTAAGGTAACAATCACAAATTCACAAAATACATGCCATTATATTAATCACTGGAATTCCCAAGAACTATTAGGGAGAAATCAGTATGTTTGCTTTGTATGAATACTTTATCTTACAGATGTAATGAAATCTAATGAATTGAAATGTCATCTGTGCGTATATGTGTGTGAGTGTGTATGTGTGGATGGAACTTGTAATTTTGTCAGTGTGGGGACCCCAAATAAGGGACTTCCTCAAACACTTATAGCCTTAGAAAGCAGTCTGGCCTACTGAAAGTTTGAGGTGGGACTTCAACCTTGTTTTCTCTAACTTACGCATTACAAAAAGAAAAGAAAAAGAAACAAGTCACAAAAATGTAAAAAGATCTTTTAAGTTATACACAGGGACTTCATACTGCTTTTCTTTTTTAGAGGCACAATGTCCTAATTTGAAGAGTTGTTGTGAAGACCAAATGGAATAATATTTGTTTTGCTATGTAAATTATTATTCTCTTCTCCCTTCCTTTCCCCTTTTTCTTTGGGGTGTGTGTGTGGTATTTGGCAGCTTCAATTCATACAACAACAGAGAGCAACTCTATTAAATATCTTTATCCTTAAGCAGGGGTGAGTTGGAGTCAGCTTATAATAGCTCCTGAGAGTTATTGTTAAAGTTGCAATGAGAGTACTTATGCCTTGGAAATTGGAAATCAAATCTAAGTTTATCGTTTTATTCTGTGCCTCAACATAAGAATGTGATGAAAAAAACTGAAAATGCAAAATAAACTCAAAAGAGTGCTGTGTGTACTTTTGTTTTCAGAGAACTAGTTATTAACCATCTAATAGAATACTTTTCTCCCAAAACCCAAATTAGATGACATAATATGAAATTGGGCAATTAGTGAAATTTGAAGACAGGTAAGTTCAAGATCCTGAGCCCTTTGAAAATCTTCACTTAATACCAGAAATTCTACCAAAAAATGAAACATGACTAAAAATAAAGAAAATGTCTCTTGAGGACATGCGTATATCTATTATGAAATTTTAAATGATTCCTTTTGACTTGGATGGCATGAATACAACCATCAGACCAATCAATTATAGAAAAATGAAGTGATATTTAAGAGGATGCATTTTTATAGCCATCATAAACAACATCAACAACAAAATTATTCTCCTACTATAACTGACAGAAAGTGTAAAGTAAGTTCAAGACTCGTACAACACGGTATATAAGGTGGAGATTGTCATTAGTAAAACCATACGTTGAAAGGCAGCATTATCAAGGATTATTGGCAGAGACAAGTGTCAAATACCATGGTTGTATAATGACTTCAGAGAGCTATGGAAGTTCTATGGAAAGACAGTAGAAGATGACATCAACATTTTGTTGGCAAGCATAGAAGAAAACATAGATATTATATCATGTATGTAGAAGCAGAAAAAGGTGAACATGTGTACCTGATGCCATAAAAATAGGCATGAAAGACATTTTAGAGTCTTTTAATCAGCAATTTAAAGAAAAAGGCAATCATGATTGTAAAAGTAGTTAGAATTTGCAAAAAAATCAAAGTAAGCTATTTATTTTTTTTTTAAAGACAATTTCATGGGGATAAACTAGAAGCATTTCCAATAAGATCAGTGGTGAAACAAAGATGTTCATGACCACCACTGTTATTCAATAGCTTTAGCAATAACAGAAGAAAAAGAAATTGAAGGAATTAGAATAGGCAAAGAAGAAAAAAAAAAGCTATCACTCTTTGCAGATGGTGTGATGGTATACTTAGAGAATCCCAGAAAATGAAGTAAAAAAAAAAAATTACTTGAAATAGTAAACAAATTTAGCAAAATTAAAGGATATTAAACAAATTCACATAAATAATCAGCATTTTTATATATTACTAACAAAACCCAATAGCAAGAGATAGAGAAATTTCATTTAAAATCAGTGTAGATATCATAAAATATTTGGGAGACTACCTGCTGAAAGAAACCCAGGAACTATATGAACACAATTACAAGACACTTGTCACACAAATAAAGTAGGAACTAAACAATTAAAAAAATCAGTTCGTCATGGGTTGGGTAACCTAATATAATAAAAATGATAATTCTACCTAAATTAATTTACTCATTAAGTGCCTGTAATGGTAATGGGAATTTGATGATCTTTCCTGCCCCTTGATAAACAAAAGTGAATTTGATGACCTCCCCTGATTTGAAAATATACTCTGCTCCCTAATAGGCTGAAGGTGGTCACATGAAGCCTGTGGCAAGAGGCTTGCTTTTCAGGAATGCCCACATCTTGTTACTTTGTGAATGGGCAGTGGCTCATGAGGGTTGTCTGACCCTGGAGAAGGATATATATACCCCAATGTGAGGTTTTGCTTTGAGGCTTACTCATGGGAAGAGTTATGTGATTTGACGGGATGAAACTCTGTGAAGCCATTAAGCCCCCCAACTTTGAAAACCCAGATGTTGGCTCTTCTGTCTCTGGTAAGTATCTAGGTATGGATGTAATGGACAAACAGCTGGAAGTCCTGTCTGTTAGTCTGTTTCTCTGTCTATATTTTTTGTCTGCTTATAACTTCTGTTTGTATTTTCTCTGAAGTTCAGGATGTTGATATTTTCCCCTGAACTATGCAAATGATATATGTTTGATGAAAGCAAGATGGTTAACCCCTTTTTGAGTTGCTTTCCTGTAGAAAAGAAGATCAAAGAACCTGTGCTGATAGCCATCCTGGGAATGCTTGGGTGATTGCTGCTGCAGTGCCACATTGATGAAACCACCAAAAATTATTTTATAGAGCTAGAAAAAAATAACAAAATTCATCTGGAAGAACAAAAGATGCAGAATGTCAAGAGAATTAATGAAAAATAAATGCAAGGGAAGGTGGCCTAGCAATACCAGATCCCAAACTGTATTATAAAGCAGCACTCATCAAAAGTACTTAGTATTGGTTAAGAAACAGAGTGGGGGATCAGTGAAGTAGGTTAGGTACACAAGACATAATAGTCAATGACTATAATAATCTACTACTGGGTACATTCAAAGACTCCAACTTCTGAGTTAATAAATCAATATTTAACAAAAACTGCTGGGAAAACTGAAAAATAGTATGGCAGAAACTATGCATAGAACAACATATTGCACCCTATAGCAAGATGAAGTCAAAATGGGTACATAATTTAGATATAAACGTTGATATAAGCAAAACAGGAGAGCAAGGAATAGTTCACCTGTCATATTTGTGGAGAAGGGAAGAATATATGCTCAAACAAGAGATGGAGAACATTATGAAGTGCAAAATGGATGTTTTTGATTATGGTAAATTGAAATTGTAAAATTGAAAATTGCAAATCTAAAACTTTTCACACAAAGTCAATGCAACAAAGATTAGAAGAGAAGTAGAAACTTGGGAAACAATTTTTACAGCCAGTGCCTCTGATAAAATCCTCATTTCTAAAATGTAGAGAACCAGGTAAACTTTTTAAGAATAGAAGTCCTTCCTCAATTGACATTGTCAAAGGATATGAGACAGTTTTCAGAGGAAGAAAATAAAATTATCCATAGTCATATGAAAAAAAAATGTTCTAAATCACTAGTTGTAAGAGAAATGCAAATGAAAGCAACTCTTAGATACCACATCATATCTATCAGATTGACTAATATGAGAAAAATGGAAAATGATAAGTATTGGAGAAGATGTGGGAAAATTGGAACACTGATGTATTGTTGGTGGAGTTGTGAACTGATCCAACAATTCTGAAGAACAATATGGAACTATGCCCAAGGGGCTATAAAATGAACATACTGTTTCACCTAGCAATACCATTTCTAGGACTGTATCCCAAAGAGATCATAGAAACAGAAAAAGGACGTACATTTATGAAAATATTTATAGCAGCTTTTTGTGCTGGCAAAGCAATGGAAATCAAGGTCATGGCTATTATTGGGGAATGATTGGACAAGTTGTGGTATATGAATGTAATGGAATACTATTGTAAGATAAGAAATGATGAGCAGGCAGACTTCAGGAAAACCTGAAATGACTTATATGAATTGATGTTGAGTGAAATGAGAAGAATGAAGAGAACATTGCACACAATAACAGTCACATTGTGCAATGGCTACTTTAATGAGCTTAGGTCTCCTCAGAAATGCAAGGATCTCGGACATCTCCAAAAGATTCACAATAGAAAATATTGTCCACATCCAGAGAAAAAACTTTGGAGTCTGAATGTAGACGGAACCATCCTATTTATGGTCCTTTTCCTTTGTTGTTTTGTTTTGTTTCTTTTTTCTCATGGTTCCTCCCATTAGTTTTAATTTTTCTTTACATCGTGCCTAATCTGAAAGTATGTTTAATATCAATGCATATGTCAAGCCTATATCAAATTGCATACCATTTTAGGGAGAGGGTGAAGGAAAGGGGGGGATTTAAAACTCACTGTATTATGAAAGTGAATGTTGAAAACCAAACATAATATATTAATTACTTAAAAAAAAAACTATTACAGAGGTTTGAGAAGGAAAAAAAGAGAGATAAACCCCCCAAAAGAGACCATTTGAAATATCTTGTAGTACATAATTATTAGAAACTCCACACAATAAAAATGTAAATTGAATCAAATAAGAACATGAAAGTTTGTCCACTTTAATATAATGAATAACCAAGCTATTATATCAAGAAAGACAGATGACACCTTAGATTCTTTGGTGAAAAAAAAAAAAGGAAAGCAACTGGAATGGATAAGGTAGAAAATTATTAGTTCAAAAAATTCAAAGTGGACAGCTAATTACTTTGTGCCTAACCTCCTTTCATGAGCTCAGTTAATGTCACAGGATTTAATCACAGATGACAAGGTATTAATGTTCAAACAAAGTCAACACTAGGTGATGCCTTTACTGGATTTGGTCAGAAAGGAACAAGATGGATTTTTAAAGTTCAAAAGTACAGTGCAGTCAGTTAGAGAAATTTCTTACAGCAACCAGGAGATAGGGAAAGATTCAGTTCTTCTCCCTTTATTATCAGTCATATCATCCAGCAGAGGAGCTACTCACCCAGATAGGAACTGAAGAGCCATTTTGAAAGTTCAAGACACAGACTGTAAATAAATTCCTTGCCATCACTGACTGTCTTTTACCTTTCTTTGTATCTGTGCCTAGTATTTAGCACAGTGCTTGTCACATAGTAGGACCTTAAAAAATATTTGCTAATTATTAGTTAGGGCGGGGGCTTTGTCCAATATATGCATATGCATCCTCTGCACATTTTCAGGGATCCTCCTATTGAAAGTTATGTTGACTCAGTTACCTGTTGTTCCTAATTCTGCTTTTCATTCAGTGTTGGGGGAGGATCTGTTGGGGAAGTTGAAACTAAGTCTGCAGCTTTTTACACTACCTGGCTTTGGCACATACCTCTTCCTATGATGTTTGTAACCCTCCCTGGAAATTGTCGCATACTTGCTATCTTGGGCAGGAACTGAAAGGCAAGAGTCCAACCTCTTTTGCTGAATTTTCTATATCTCATTATAATAATTAGCAATAAAACTTGCTTCCAACCTTTTAGCTGTTGCTGATCTACAGTCAAAAGCACATCAATATGTTGCTACCTTGATGTACTTATAATACATTTCTTTTAATTCTCTTTGACCTGAATTTTGTCTTGTTAACCAAAGTGAAAGCTTGAATGAAGAAATTTCATCCAATATTCCCCAAGGTTGCTCTATTCAAGCCTCTCCTTGGAAAATCTAGCATTGTACAAATCTACTGCTGGGAGGGAAGAAGAGTTGTTTGGTTCTTTTGCTTTATTTTTTTTTTTTTACAACTCCATTTCCAGTTGCTTTGAAATAGCTTCAGCATGGATGGATATTATGTACTGATGTCTATTTTATTACTATATGCTTTATGACTGTTACAGATTATACAACTAGTACTGATACTGCATCCCTAGAATACTGGTGCCTAGGGGTGTGCTGCAGATAGTTCTGAGTTGCTAAAGCCAATTGCTAAATTTTCAGTGTGAGGATTCATATCTTTAGATGGATAGTCATTAAAAATGAGTGCATATTTTATTTTGTTGATTATGTAGACTTGAGAAAGAGTTACTAATTCAGATTTAGCATAAAAACTTATGTGCATATTTCCCTCTTTTTGTCTGACATTTGAGAGCATCTCTCTCTCTCTCTCTCTCTCTCCCTCTCTCTCTCTCTCTCTCTTTGTCCCTCGTGGATGGATAGAGATAGGGATAAAGACAGAGACAGAGACAGAGATAGTTGGATAGATATAGATAGATGGATGGATATAGATATAGAGATATAGATTGATAGATATAAATACAGGTATTATTTGGACATATCAAGAGTAATATATCAACAGATCAAGTCAGACACTCAGACAATGAAGTCATCATCATACAGAAGGTAAGGTAACTGGAGGCCAATCACAACTGGCATTTATAGAGGGCTTCAAGGTTTTAATGCTGCTTTATATCTATCAATTTATTTAAGCCTCACAACCTTGATGTCTGAGCAATTTTCTTAGAGCACACCATGTAAGCTCATCCATCTTCATGTCTTTTTTTGTTTGTTTGTTTTTGTTTTACCTTTGGTACAGATCTAGGTTACTTCCTTGTTGTGACATTGGTATAAACGCATTTTTTGAAATACTTATGGACTGAAGACCTTTAGAATAAGGATTGCCTGATGTCTTAGGAATTCTTAGTAATTGACCCAAAATGTTTAGTCACTTTTTGTGAGCCACACACATTTTTGTAACTTATCCAAGTTTGCTTTTCTTCTTAAATTAGCTTACTTACCATAGTGAGGTGTGAGTTCAGATAAACGTTTTTTCCTATAGATTTCAGAAACCCAGTGGTAAAATCCAAATTCCCCAACTGTTTTCAGTGATACACTAGAAAATTTTTTTGTCTGAATCTACAGTTGGAATGTTTCAGGAATCCCAGAACAATGTCAGGTACCCAATGTGTTTTAGAAACTCAAAGGAACTTTCTATTCAATGACAATTTTCAATAGCTCCATTTCTAGTACTGAAGCAATCTGCATATGATGTCCAAAGGGCAGGAGATCTGGAGGGGAAATGATTGAAGACACGTGCCACAGGTACCCTGGGACCAGTTCCTATTTGTTACAGCACTAACCATAGAACAGAAGGACCTCTTTGTGAGAGAGGAGGGTGTGAGTGCCCTAGCAGGAAGAATTTTAAAAAAAATCAAAGGAAAGTAGGATGATAGTTATATAGAATTGGATTTTCCCATTGAAACCAAAAGTGGGCTTACCTCAGAATAAAGCCTATGAAACAGACAAGATCTGAAAGTGAAATAAAAAAGGCCCCAGCAGGCAACATGTGCATTAAATCCAAAAGCAACCTGTTGCCAAGTGTTGAACGAATCCTAAATCAAGTGAATTTGTTTATAGAATTAAAGAGGTTAATTATGATAATTCAAGACTGGGCCCTTACCATAAAAAATTATGGAAGGGAGCATGAGGTGAGCGATCAATATAGATTAAAGAAGAAAACAGTAAAATAATGATGTGCATCACAGCATTCTATAAAAGTTTAACATACATTGAATACTTAGCAAGACATTTGCATTGTCATATCCCCTGAATTGTGCATCAGAACCTTGTTACATTTTGTGGATTGACAAATAACAAATCTCCATACTACAAATTCCATCCTCACAGTAACTTGGAAGGCTCAGGCAACAAACTATACTAGAAGCAGATTATTTTCATAAACTCGACAGTTGTCCATTATTATAAGGATATAACAAGCAGGTAAAAATACACTTTATAATAATATATAATATATATAATGTATATATTACACATAATATATATGTTTTGTATATTATATATAATATATTAAACATAAACTTTTGAGGAAGGATAGGGTGAAAGAAGAGAACAGAATAAATGCGGGAGGGGTAGGATGGGGGGAAATATTGTTAGTCTTTTATAACATGACTGTACATGTTTAACCTATATTAAATTGCTTGCTTCTCAGTGAGAGTGGGAAGGGATGGAGGAACAGAGTGAATTTGGCACTCAGAGTTTCAAAAACAAATGTTAAAACCTGTTTATATGCAACTGAGAAATAAGATATAAGCAAAGGGGTATGGAAATCTATCTTGTCCTATAGGAAAATAGAAGGGGATGGGGATAAGAGAAGGTGGGGTGACAGAAGGGAGGGAAGATTGGGGTTAGTGGTAAACAGAATGTTTGCCATCATGGGGTAAGGGAAGGGGAGAGATGGGGAGAAAATTTAGAACTCAAAATCTTTTGTAAGTGAATGTTGAAAACTAACAACAAACAAATTATTTAAATAAATAAATCATGAAGACAATAAATTGGTGGAACTCATTAATTTAAAAACTAATACTCCATTTCCTTTTTGTCATCTAAATTAACTCCATCTTTTTAATGGTTTTTACCGTATAGATAACACTTTGAACCTCTTGACCCAAAACTCTACAGTGAAGGAGGTGCAGTATTTTACAACTCCTTAAGATGATGTATGTGGAAAATTAAACCACAGATATGAATTTTCCTATCAATATACAGTAATACAAACATACATTCTCATTCTCCCCATTAAGTGATGTTTTTAGATGTTAAACTACCTAAAATGCATCAAATAGGAATGTCATGTATAGAATGTTTTACTATTCTTAGTTTTCATGTATCATCACATTATAAAGTATCTAAAGTATCAGTACACAGATGCCAACACCTTACAGATGGGACACCATCTGTTTAGCTTGGTTGTATTCTTCACTATTAAGAAAGTCTCAGCATTGACCTTTAGAATTTGCTGCTGTTTTCTTAAGGCTTCGTATTTTGATGCCAAAAAAGTAGCAAATTAATATTTTCTTTGCATTCACAAAAACTTCTTTTTTATCTTCCTGCAAAACTAATTATCTGGATGGCAGAAACACTTCCAAAGATGATATGCTACCTGAGACAGGTACTGTCTGCAGTACTGCAGACTTTCCAATACAAAATCTAAATGGAAATTTATTCATTACAATGCTTCCTGTTTACATTTAAAGAAATCTGAACTTGAGGACACTCTAAATCAACACTTAAAATGAAAAAA
>JAQQSU010011469.1:0-12158 GCA_028627135.1 Pseudochirops cupreus
GACTCAGTTTTCTGGTATTTAAATGAATGCACTATCTATATTTCTTATGTAGAGAGCCTGTTCCATTTTGTGATTAATAACTATATCAGCATATTTATAGTTACTGTAGGCATTGTGAATACTGCATTGCTGATACATAAGGTCTTCCTCTTGTCAAAGCAAGACAGGAAAGGAGATAGAGACCAAGGCCAAGGCTGAAGTCCTTGCTCTCCCCCTGCCCCTCCTCTCCAGTCACCAAGTGATTCCTTTTCAGGGATTTGGCTTAAGAATTTCAGCACTGCGATGCTAGTCACTTGAATCACTGATTCCAAATTAGATTTTCCATTTTGTACAAACCCAACAAGATGTGAGCAAGCTTATCAACCAATCCAAAAACTATTCCCTTACATTTAGTTGAAATTCCTTAATTAAGAATAGAGGTCCCATTTTATTAAAACCTAGTTCACACCTCTGATTATCTGCTTAGTTGAGATGCATTCTCTCCAGGCAAAAATATCAAGGTATGGTGTCTTGTTGATTTAAGTGGGATAAGGTGATCTGATTTGTTCATTTCATCAAACTCTACATACATACATACATACATACATACATACATACATACATACAAATATATACATTCATACACACATTATATATGTGAAGGGATATTAGGGTTGGGAGATTAAGGAAAATTATTTTTACAAATGTGAAATGGATGCTGCAGAAAATGCCAAAAGTAGACAACTACATATGAAAAGCAAGACTACGACAACAACAACAACAACCCAATACTGAAGGTTCAACTGAGATTAGATATAATGAATCTACAGATGAGTTAACTGACAAGATTTGAAAATGTTCTTTAGCCACGTAAAGCAGCCTGGGAGTAGGAACGAAAAGAACAGACAGACAGGTTTTGCCCAGGGTTGAGGACCGGTAAGAAGAGTATGACAGATGAACTAGGAGCAAAGGTATCTAGAGAACTATTGATCATTGAAATGGGTGTTTAAATAGTTTAGGCAAGAGACAGAAATAAGTGAAGACAGAATCCAACTGTCCAAGTGGTAGAAGACTGTCTTTTGTGCCTAGTATGTACCTCGACCTCTTCAAATTGTCCATTTCCTTCAAAGTTCAGCTCAAATGCCATTTTTTCCCTGAGGCCTTTTTTGATATCCAGCTGCTAGTGCCTCCTGTACCAAATTACCTTGCATTCATTTTGCATATAGTTTGCATGTACTTATATATCTACACATTGTCTCCTCTGATAGACACCTGCTTTTGAGGAAAGGGAAGAAAACACAAGTCCATTGTGTTGACTTTCCTACCTGGTCTACAGCCTTCCTTGGGAAGAGGAAAACTTATTCCATTATATACTAGTTTCCTAGAATTGAGATAAAGGAAGAAAATGCCATTTCATCAATCCATGTCTTCTGCCTGCTCTCTTGCCTTCCTCAGGATAAAGAGAAATACCATTCCATTCAGCACCAGATTATTCTCTGTCCAGGGAGGAGGAGAAATGACATTCCATCAAGTTTCAGACCTGTTCTCCTGTCTTGAGGATGGTAGAGTTACATTATTCCTTCTGCTCCTAGCACTTATCCCTTCTGAATTATCTAAGACATTGAAAGAACTCCACCCTGAGGCCAAGCCCCTATAGACAAAGAAAACCTACCTGAACTAATACTGCAAACCACCATTGGTTATACCCTCCCCATCCCATTGATTCTGAAGCTCCAGCTGTAATTATTCAAAATCATTCTCCATCCCTTACTGCCCAATTCCATATTCCCATTACCTTCCACCCACCTTCACTACCAATGTTCCCCTCTTCTACTGTGCTGTCTGGAGTTCCTCCTTCAAAAGCAATAACCTGACTTTTATTTCACATCTTTTTCTTTTCTGCTCATTTCATCATCTGGCTCTCATTGAGATCTGGCTCCTTCCTAGTGATACAGCCTTCCTGGTCTGCTTTTCCAGCACTAACTGCATTGTCACTCCTTCCTTCTACTCACTGGTTGAAGTGGAGAAGCTTGAATACTCTTTATTCCACATTACCACTTCCAGGTTTTCCTCCTACTTCCATCACTTAGTAACCTCTCCTTTGAGGTTCACTCAATCTATGTCTATTACCCAATGAAAATTCCAGGAGCTGTTTTTTACCATCCTCTAGGGAATATTCCCTTTCTTTCCTCAATGAGCTCAGTGCTTGGCTCACAATCTTTATCCCCTTCTGGGATCCTGCCCTCATACTAGGGGACTCTAATAAATACTCTCTCAAATACCCAGCCTACCCACTTCACATGACCTTCTCCTCCACCCTATCTCAGTCACAAAGACATAGTCATGCCTTCAATCTTGTCATCAAATGCAAATACACAAACTCTAAAATTCCCTCATAAGGATCTATTGTCATTTCGTTGTCCCTCTGCCCTGAAACCTCAGCCCCCATTCTTCTTATAGTGACCTCCATTCTCTAGATATCTCAGTTCTTTCTCAGTTGTACTCTCCTCCTTTTCTCATCTTGACTTCATAGTCAACCAGATCAACTCTATGCTTACCTCTTCTCTTGAATTTCTGGCCCCTTTATTGTATTGCAGATCTTGCCCAGCAAAGCCTCAGTCTTGGATTACTCCTACCATCTGCTGTTTTAGCTCTTACTCATGTGCTGCTGAATGAAGCTAGAGAAAATTACAAAGCCGTGTTAACTGAATACAGAACACATTTATATTATATAACCTTACATGAACCTTCATTGTTGCTAGGCAATCCTTTATGTATCTATGTTTATAATTTATTAAGTCATATATGTATTTACAATATATATTGATAATAAATATTAACTTGCTTTTCCACTCACAACAACAGTTTTTCTGAACCTTTTCATCCCTTCTCAAACCTTCCATGGCTCCCTCATCTTCTCAGCTGAGATCCTTGAGTCATATTTAACAGAAAAAAAATTGAGGTCATTCACTAAGTACTCCTTCACCTTTCTTCCTCCTCCTCATTTCACATCACTCAGATGCTTCTAACATTTTATTCTTCACTCCTATTTCACATGAAGAGATGGTCCTTCTCCTTGCCAAGGCATGTTGTTCTACATGAACAAGTGATCCCATTCCATCCCATCTTCTCCAGTAGATTATTCCTTCTGTCCTCCATACTTTCTTAGGTATCTTCAGTTTCACCCTGGTCTGCTAGTTGCTTCTCTACTGTTTACAAGCACACCTATCTCTCCTCCATTCTCAAAAACCCCTTAATCTATCCATTCCTGCTACCTATCATTCTATATCCCTTCTTTTTTATGTGACCAGACTTGAGAAAGCAATTTACAATAGATGTCTCCACTCCCTTTCCTTTCACTTTCTTATTAATTGTATAGCTTCTGACTTTATTGTTCAACTGAAATTGCTCTCTCTAAAGTTACTAATGGTCTCTTCATTGCTAAATGTAATGGCATTTTCTCAGGCTTCATTCTTCTTGACCTCTCTAGAGCCTTTGCTTTTTTATGGCACTGTTCTCTCCTGGCTGTTCTCTCCTGACACTGTTCTCTCTTCCTCTCTATCTGACTGCTCCTGATCAATCTCCTTTACTGGCTCTTCATCCAGATTACACTCAATAACTCTGGGTATCTCACAGGGCTCTGTCTTGGGTCCTCTTTACCCCTCCTTATATATTATTGCCCTTGGTGATCTCATCAACTCCCATGGATTCAACTCCCATCTCTATGCTAATGACTCTTGTCTCACTTCTCCAACTCACTACTAGATATCTCAAACTGGATGTCCTGTAAACATCTTAAATTCAATTTGTCCCAAACTGAACTCATTGCCCCACCTCTAACCTTTCTTCTTCCTGGTTCCCCAGCTATCATTGTACTGTTACTAAGTACTACTAGTCACCCAGGCTCAAAAACTAGGTGTGATCCTTTACTCTCTCTCATTCTCCCCTCCCATATCGAATCTGTTTCTAAATCCTATCAAATTTACCGCCATAACATTTCTTATATATAGTCTTTTCTTTTCTGATACTGCTACCACCATAGTATAAGTCCTCATCACCTCAATAGCCTACTGATTGGTCTCCTTGCCACAAATCACTCCTCACTTCAATCTATCCTCCACTTAGCTGTCAAAGCATTTTTTTCTAAGACACAGGTCTGACCATGTTACTGCCTTCCTACTCAAGAAACTAGAATGATTGCCAATTACCTCCAAGAGCACATACTGAATCCTCAGTGTAACACCCAAAGCCCTTCATAATGCCCCCCACCTTCCAAATCTTCTTATACACATATCACACATTATGCTCCTCCCATACCCCAACATATATTCTGAGATTCAGTGACACTGTCCATCTAGCTGTTTCATGAACCAGAAGCCCCATCTCCTGACTCCAGGTATTTTGACTAGTTGTTTAATTAGACTGGAATACTTTTCCTTTTCATCTCTAACTCTAGGCTTCCCTGGCTTCCTTCAAGTGCCAGTTCAAATCCCGTTTTCTACAGGAAGCTTTTCCCAGTCCTCAGAACCTTGACTTTTCTGTGCTCCAAGAAACTGTCAAAGACCAAAAATCTTCAGCTGCATCAATGGAGTTTCCAAACCCTGATCTGTTGAAATCACAGGTTCAGACCATAAAAAATATACATTAATAATATCATGACTAATTAATGCTATATAATTTAAAATATTTTTAATTCATTAAAAATAACAGTAGTTAACCCTTTTTAAAATAAATACCATTTTAATGAAAAATAACTATATTTTTCCAAAACAAAAAATATATATTAAGAAGAGTAGCATTATTGTCAATATTCTGGCAAATCTTTTTACTGTCTGGCTCAATAGAAGACCATTTCTGCATACAACCTATTTTGATATATTGTTTGTGAAGATATATATGAAGAGAATCTGGCCTCACAAGATATGAAATTGTAAATGGAACAACTATTGTGATAGGCAAATTATGTCTTAGGATTATTATGAAAATAGTTTTGACTTTGTGGCCTCTTGAAGGGATCTTGGGGACCCCAAAGTTTCCTTAGACCACACTTTGAGGACAATGCTATGGATTATCCTTTGAGTTAGGAGAAGACAGGATATTAATGTTCTTACCTCTTTAGCTGGCGAAGCATAGAATTAACTGGTAAAAGTCTATCCAAAGTTAGTTCAGTGCTTTCAAAGTTCCTTGGTTTGTTTTTTAATATAACTTCTTCTTATGTCTTACATTGGACATGTTAGGGAGCCATGTTGTACCAAGTTGAGTGGTGGCAGGTATCCCAGAAGGTACAATATGTTCAGCTAGATTCCAAATGCTTTTTGCCAAGGCATGAGGAATGCTGATTGTGCTTTTGGCTTTTACAAAAGTACCTCTGTACAGATAAAGAAATAAATTAGATAGATGACAAGGAAAGAAATTTGATAGACAGATGATAGAATATCTGTTATATTTCTATCATGTGACAAGAATTATGCAGAGGACCAGAGATACAAAACAAGACGGCCTCTGGCCAGAGGATGAGAGATATTCTGGACCATCCCTAGGATGTACGAAAGTTGGCCTAGACCACATTCACACCATCAGTCTCTACTTGGGAGGATGTGTTTTCCAGCATTACCCTATGAGCTTTTAGGTTAACATTAGAATAGAATGGATGGGAAGGACTTTGCTGTCTGTATCAAAGCCTGAAGTGGTTATTTATCACTTCGGGCTCAACCTGACAAACACATTAGCATTTCCATTCGCTAATCTTCATACGGTTTGGGCCTTTGGGCCCTGATTACCTTTAAGACAAATGCTTTTCTTAACTTCACATGTCCACAAATGCAAGGTCTAGTTCAAATGCAAGCTGTTATATTCCACAACTCCATGACAAGAATAATAAGCTAGAATCATCTTCCTTTAGTTACATGTCAAATTTTCACTGAGGCAGAACTTACTTGCCTGTAATTTATATCTCTCGGTGGAGGTGATAATTTCTTATACCATGTCACTGCCAAGTCATTCTTTAACTTGTGCCGTTCTGGGTATTTTTGTTTGTTTGTTTATTCTCTCTCTCTCCCTCTAAAACGATTTCCTCATTTCCGTGTTGTGCTCCTATTTTTATTGTCTGACCACACAGTGTGGCCTATTGTGTAAAGCAGGTGAACAGCCTTAATTTCAAAATGAACAGCTTGGAGGATAGATTGTGCGTCGACTTCTAAGCAAGCCCTGATGATTCAAATTTACTGGGCAACCGGCCTCCAGGAGAAAGGAACCGTTCTGTGTATGACTTTTATGGTGCCTTGTACCAAGTCCAGTCATAGCTTAATGGAAGTGATGTGCCTTATTTTAAGTGGCCTAAATAAACAAAGTGTAGAAGACCAAGTAAGGAGTAAAATTTTTAAATGATTTGAGGTACATCCAGAGGACAGATAAGAGTCCTAAATGAATAGGAAATGAATGCATTATATATTTCAGGGTGATTTTATGATGTCTTAACAAATGCTAAGGCAGTGAAATGAGGTATATTCTAGGTATTATAGAGAAGGGGCTGATATTTGTAGCTACAAATATGTCCATATGCATTAATATTCAGTGAGCTGTAATTGTAAGGGGGGCTATTAAGGTGAATAGCCTTTGCTCCAAAGACTGGGGCTATTTGCTCTATGGTACACCTATAGATCTCTTTCTCTTTTGAATTTTTATAGATTTCCTTAAATATTCCCAGAGCTAAACCAATTCAAGAATATAAGAAGAATATAAGAAGAAAAACAAAACCAAACAACAACAAAAGCCAACCTGTTATAATCATATAATTTTTTTTCCCCCTCTTAATTTCAATTTACTATTTTTGCCACCTCCTGGTATGGTTGGGAGCACTGGGCTCTTTATGACTTAGTCCATTGTGTATGCCACTCTAGCCAATGAAACCTTTGTCCTATCCCCTGGTTAATTATTGGCCAGACTGGAGTCCTGTTGAGTCAGGTTACAGTGAGGAATACCCATTGCCCAGGAAAACCCTCCTTTCCTCCCCCAAAAGGGGCCACTGACTGAAAATCCCTTCAGAGGCTGCTACAAAAGCCTTTCCGCTATTCTTCTTCAGAAGAATATATATTTTACCCTTCTGAGATGAAAAGGAGAAGGGGCTCAGGCTAAGAAAAGTTGACCAGGAGGCTAGTGACAGCGGTCACTTGAGATCCGCTCAGAGATGCTCTCAAGCATAAATATTTAATCTCCTTCATTCCCCCCTAGTGTGAATAATTTTTTTCCCCTTCAAGTATCAAAACAAAGTTATTGAAATGCATATCACCCTGATATTTGATCCATGGCCTCTAAGGGTCAAATATTCACTGACCAGCCTCTTAGAGCCTGTGGAGCTTTCAGGTGGTCACTTTGCACACACCAGCTCATCAATCAAGCAATAATTGGCAGGACAAATGGGGAAAGAAGCCAGGGCTGCCTGCTTGAAAGGCCTGGACAGCTGGCCCACTTCAAGAGTTCTCTTTCGAAGTTTCAGCTTTTTGTCCTCCATGCTTAAAGTGAATTTACAGTGTTTGCACCAGCATCATTTCCCCAAATCTGCTTCCTTGTGTAGAAACAAAAAAAAAAAAAAGAAAAAGAAAAAGAAAGGTTGTAGTAAATTTGTGGGATGAAATAACAAGAAGCAAAGTGGGTGCCCATCCATTGAGGAAAGGCTGACCAAATTGTGGTATATAAATGGAGCACATATTTTTGCACAGTAGAATGCTATGAATGTGACAAATTCAGAGAAACATAGGAAGATATGTGAAGTACTAGAATGAAATACGCAGAACCATAATATACACAATTACTATAGCTAGGTAAACAAAAAAAGAAAAAAAATGAAGCAAATGCAAAGTAATTATAATGGCTGTCTTAACTCCAGAAAAAGGACAAGAAAAACCTCTCCTCTCCCCTCCCCTCCCCTCCCCTCCTCTTCTCTCCCCTCCCCTCCTCTCTCCTCTCTCGTCCTACCTTCCCTTTCCCTTCCTTCCCCTTCCCTCCCTTCCTCTTCCCTCTTTTCTCTTCCCCTGCCCTTCTCTGTCTTCCCCTCCCCTGCCCTGTCCTCCCCAGTCCTCTCCTCTCCCCTCTTCTCCCTCTTCCTCTCCCTCTCTCTCCCTCTCCCTTGAGATTTTCTTAGAGTAGTGGAGTGAAATGAGCTGTTCAGGGTCACACAGCTAGTATGGGTCAGAGGTGAGATATGCCTCCCGATTTTCCTGGCTCTCAGTCCAGCCCTTTATCTATAATGCAATGCTGAAAATGACCATAAAATTAAAAAAAATCAAAGAAACAAAAACTAGTCGCACCAATGAAACAAAAACAAACATACCTTAAAGCATGTTAAAAAAAAAGAAAAGGGAAAAAAGCCTATATAGTTAGTGTACCTCTCCTGGTGTCAGCAGAGATGATTGGTTGCTAGATTTTCTCTGTGTAGGTCCTCAGGTAGGATCAGTCTGCCTTATAAAAATTCAAATTGGGGGAAGTTGTTTTTTAATTTTTCCAATCTGATTTTGGAAAATTTCCCCAGGGAATAACGGAAGAGCAAATGAAGTCATTCCTTTTAGAACTTGTGGCTCTGTGGAATGTGTGTGAGATCTAGTCTGGGTAACTTGGTCCTGGGGCCAATTTTTGTGAAAGCATGAGGAAGAGCCATGCAATTAAAAGTTGAGAAGGCCTGTCTGGGAGCCTCCTCAGATGTTTCACTTCTATGGGTTCATCTCTCTGGAAAAGTCAGTCGCCATTCCTAAAATGATAATCACTTCTGTTGACTTTTGTTATTTGGATGATTATTCTTAGCCTTGCAAAAGAATGGGATGATTTGGTTGGCAGCAAAAAGGGGAATCATTTTGTTTCTCACCACGGGACAAGTAAAATTGACAACCTCCCCCATTCCCAGTAAGTCATAATTAGAAATTAGAGCTGCATCAAACTGTTCGCCACAGCTGTAAACTCTGGCAAAAAGGGGGGGAAAAAAAACCACCTTGAAAACTCTGCCACATCCTGAACACATTTTATTCACTCGCTGAATATTTGCTTAGAACTAAAGTAGAGGGAACTTCCAGGGGATTTAGGAACATTGACATGTAGAGCTGAGTCATAAGGTTTTTAAGAATTTTACTCTTTGAAAATGGAAGTAAATTTGAAACCTCAAAACAATCTGAAAATGTTTAGTTTTTAGAACAGAAAATAAGGAAACATGCTACATTTCATCTTTGCTTGTGGTAAAAGTCATATGGTGGCTTTTGTTGTCTTTAAAGCATGAACACCTAAAAATAGTCAGAATCAAATATTAAGTCAGTTTACAGGTGGCTCTGGGTCCTAATAGATGACAAGTTGCAAAATAAAACAAGAGGCAAGGGCCAACTGTGCCCACTACTCTGGTTCACACCATCAGCAAATTCGTACCACTGATGTAACCGGTTTATGTAAGTCTAAGGCTTATCAGAAACATCCTCATTTTCCCAAGTGTTTAGAACTTAATATAATATTTGGTGGTTGGTCAACATTTTAATCCATACAGAAGTAATATAGTGAGTTGAAGGAGTGCTGACCTCATAGTAAGGAAAACCTTGGTTCAAACTCCTTTTCTGATACATAGATGCTGTGTGACTCTGGTTAAATCATTTAAATTCTCAGTTCTGGGCCAATTATTTCTAATATTACAATTTGCAGAGATGTGATTAATACTACTGATAATAATAAAAACTAATGTTGATATAGTTCCTTTATGAATTCACTTATCATGGTGAAACAGGTACAGCTTAACCAGGGAAAGTACTGTGGAATTATTGTCACCCTCGTTCTGGAAACTGTATTTCCCAATGCAAACTTGATTACCATAATCACTTTGCCTATTATGGCACATTGTTTACTTATATTGAGTCCACTAAAATGCCCATTTAATTTTTAAAATTTTATTATTTTTTTGCTTTTTGGAGGGTGGAAGGCAGGGCAATTGGGGTTAAGTGACTTGCTCAAGGTCACACGGCTAGTAAGTGCCTCAAGTGTCAGAGGCTGGATTTGAACTCAGATTCTTCAGACTCCAGGGCTGGTGCTCTATTCACTGTGCCACCTAGCTGCACAATGCCCATTTTTAATACAAACTATTACCTTGCCATGTCTCTTTCATCTTGTACTTATTTATTTTTTTATGCCAAATAGAGACATTTTTATCCCTATTCAATTTTTTATTTTTATATTCAATTCATCATTCTAGCCTGGCAAGATCTTTTTGGATTTCGATTCTGATGACCAATATGATCACTATTCCTCCCATATACAAAAGTCCAATGGTAGCAGTAACAGCAGTCATGTCAAATTGGAAACTAGCTATGAGGAGTGACCTTCTTGATTCAGCCCAATGATGAAGTGAACCAGCAATCAAAATACTGTGTCTAGTAAGTTAGAGTATGATACATCTGTTGTCTGTGCCAAACCAAGAAATAAACTTGATGAGAAGCAGGAGGGAAGTGGAAGGTGGACTGATTTGTAGCAATCACTTTAAGTCAAGAAAAGAAGCATTTATTAAGGACCTTCCATGTGCCAACCACTGTGCAAAATGCTGAGGACACAAAGAAAGGTAAAATACATTGCCTGCTTTCAAATACCCCATAGTCTAATGGGAGGAAATAATATGTAAACAACCATGCACAAATATGTGCATATATATACACACACACACACACACACACACATGTATGTGTACGCACATATATGCATACATGTACATCACATATCATATTTTATATACACATATGTTGTATATATCACACACATATGTATATACACACACATGTATACATGTATGTATGCACACATATACACATACAAGGTAAATTGGAGACTTTCTCAGAGGGGAGGCACTAAGATTAGGGAAGACAAGAAAAGCTTATTCACTCTAAGGACTGAGATGATAGAAGAGAGAGGGTTCCCAGTATGCAATGTTGCTGTATGGAAGTCCTTGTTATGCTTCAGCAGCAAATATCCCATTATAAATGCTAATTAATAGTAACTGGTTAAGTGATCTTGGGGAGATATTCACTGTCAATTGATACTGAAGGAAGTATACTAGATGAAAACTTATGAGAAACAATGTTCAAAATCTCTCTAAAGCCCTGAGAGGAGAAATAGTAGTGGTATCTTGCTGTTCAGTCATTATTCAGTCCTATTCAACGTTTCCAGACCCCATTTGGGGTTTTCTTGGCAAAGATACTAGGATGGTTTGCCTCTTCCTTCTCCAGATAATTTTACAGATGAGAGAACTGAGGTAAACAGACTTAAGTGACTTGCACAGGTTCACAGAGCCAGTAAACGTCTGAGGCCAGATTTGAACTCAGGAAGATGAGTTTTCTTGACTGCTGGCCCAGTACTATCTACTGTACCACCTAGTTGCCCAGAGGTTATCAAGAAGATCAATTTGCCAGTGAGAGTGTGGGTTGGAAAAATGAGCCTAGAGTCTACGTGCCACATTTTGATATAGAGCAGACTAAATGAGGGTGAAAAAGTTATACTGAAAGAACTATGGGAAAAATTATGAGATGCCAGAAAAAGAGAAACATCTAGTTGAAATGGAAACATAATTAAACCTATGGGAGTTGATGGAAGAAGGGAAGGAAGAGGAGGGAAGGAAGAGGAGAGAAGGAAGGAAGCAGAATAGACAGAGACAGAAAGAGAAAGAAAAAGATAAAGACATGAGAGTTTTAATTAAAAAAAAAGTATCGTGATGCACATGTACCAAAATATTTGTAGAAGCTCTTTTTTGAGGTGGCCAAGAACTGGAAATTGAGGGGATGCTCATCAATTGGGGAATGGCTGAACAAGTTGTGGTATATGAATGTAATGGAATACTATTGTCCTATAAGAAATGATAAACAGAGGGACTTCAGAGAAACCTGGAAAGATTTAGATGAACTGATGCTGAGTGAGGGGAGCAGAACCAGGAGAACATTGTACACAGTAACAGCCACAGTGTGCAAGGACTGATTTTAATAGACTTAGCCCTTCTCAAGAATGCAAGGACCTGGGGCGGAGCCAAGATGGCGGCTTAGCAGCAGCAACATATCACAGCTCTCACATAGCCACCCCAAAATATCCATAAAACAGGACTCGAAACCAATCCTAGAACTCCAAAATGCACACAAAGATACTTCCCACTAAAGTCAGCTCAGCTACGAGGAACC
>JAQQSU010001147.1:0-10395 GCA_028627135.1 Pseudochirops cupreus
GGTGGTGAGGGAGGAGGAGAAAGAATCTGGAATCTGGAGTTCCATAATCAAATGTTATGAATGTGTATCTATCTATCTATCTATCTATCTATCTATCTATCTATCTATATGCAATTATCATTATTATTATTGACTACATCCAACTGGAACTTGAGATACACAGGCACTGCAGTTGGGAGATCCATCCTGCCCTACCAAAAAGTGACATAGGAGAGAATAGACTGGGGGAGGGGGGAAACACTGGGATGGCTGTTTTGGGGTGTTGGGCGGGGGAAAGATGGGGAGAAAATATGTAACTCAAAAAAAATTTAATAAAAAAAAAAGAAATTCTTCAGGAAAATTGCCCCAATATTTTAGAACCAGAGGACAAAATAGAACTTTAAAGAATTCGCCAATCACCTTGTGAAAAAGGTCCCAAAAAGAAAACTCCTAGAATGTTATAACCGGGTTCCAGAGTTCCCAGATCCAGGAGCAAATATTAGAAGCTGCCAAGAAGAAACAATTTGAATAATGTGGAAACACAATCAGGATAACCCAGGATCTATCACCTTCTGCTTTACAAGATTGAAGGCCTGGAATATGATATTCTGGAGATCAAGAGAGATAGTATTAAAACCAAGACTCACCTACCCAGGAAAGGTGAGTATAATGTTTCAGGGGAAAATATGGTCATTCAAAAAAGTGGAGATCTTTCAAGCATCCTTGAGGAAAAAAACCAGAACTGAATAGAAAATTTGACATTCAGTCAGAAGTATGAGAAGGTAAACATGTAAAGAAATCATAAGGAACTTATCAAAGTTGAACTATTTACATGCCAACATGGAACAATGAGAATTGTAAGTTATGAAACTTTTCTCAGTATGAGGATAGGTGAAGGGAATATAAATGTATACGTATGTATACATACATATATGTCTATCCTGAAGGCTATATATGCATATGAATACATATGGAAGTGTGTGTATATATGTGTACATAGACAGAGGTCACAGGATCAATTGAGTAGGAGAGGATGACATTTTAAAAGGTGAAATTAAGAGGTGGGAGAGGAATAGAATGAGAGGAGACAGGGACAGACAGAATGGGGTCAATCATTTCGTGTAGAAGAGGCAAGGGATAACGGTTACAATGGAGGGGAAGAACAGCAAGGTAAAAAGGGAATTGGTCAACCTTACTCTCATTGAATTTGTCTTCGGGAGGGAATGGCATACACTCTAAAATGGGTATCTTTTCCTGCATGAGAACAGTGAGGAAAAGGATGAGAGAGGGGATGATGAAATGGTGGGCACGGTGAAGGGTAGTGTTGTTAGAAGCACACACTTCCATAAAGGGACAGGGAGAAAGTAGAGAATAGAACTAGGGGAGGGCAGGATAGAAAGGAGGGAAATATCATCAGTGTTACATAATATGTCCATTGTGGAGATGTTCTGTGTAACTGCACATGTACGGCCTGTATTGAATTGCTTGTCTTTCCAGTGGGGGTGAGTGACAAGAGAGGAAGGGAAAGAATCTAGAATTTAAAGTTCTAAAATTGTATGTTAAAAATACATTATTATTATTACTCTTATTGTTATTATTATTGTTATTATCATTATTTACATGCAACTGGGAAATAAGAAATACAGGCACTGGGATAGAGAGATCCATCTTGCTCTACCAGAAAGTCAGAGGAATGATGGGGGAGGACATAGGAGAGAGCACATTGGGGTAGGGGGTATACAGTGGGATCGCTGTTTTGTGGGCGTGGGTAGGGGAAAGACGGGAGAAAATTTTCAACTCAAAATCTTGTAGAAATCAATGATATAAACTAAAAATACATAAAAGTTAATTAAAAAAGAAATTCTCATGGAAAATTGCCCAGATATTTTAGAACAAGAGGGCAAAATAGGAATTGAAAGAATTCACTGATCACCTCCTGAAAGAGATCCCAAAAAGAAAACTCCCAGGAATGTTATAGCCAGGTTCCAGAGTTCCCAGATCAAGGAGAAAATATTACAAGCTGCCAAGAAGAAACAATTTGAATACTATGGAAACACAATCAGGATAACACAGAATCTAGCAGCCTCTACATTAAGGGATCGAAGATGCTGGAATATGATATTCCTGAGATCAAGGGAGCTTGGATTAAAACCAAGAATCACCTACCCAGCAAAATTGAGCATAATGTTCCAGGGGAAAATATGGTCATTCAATGAGGTGGTGGACTTTCAAGCGTTCTTGCTGAAAAAACCAGAACTCAAGAGAAAATTTGACATTCAAATACAAGAAGCATAAGAAGGTAACGGGGAAGAAATCGTAAGGAACTTTTCAAAGTTGAACTATTTACACACCAACATGGAAAAATGATAATTTTAACTTATGGAACTTTTCTCAATATGAAGATAGGTGATGGGAATATAAATGTATATGTATGTACACATATATGTATATATATACATAAATGCATATATATGTACACATATGTCTATATAGAAGGGTATATATGCATATGAATACATATGTCGGTGTGTTTATATATGTGTACAGGTATACATAGACAGAGGGCACAGGATCAGTTGAATAGGAAGGGATGATATTTTTGAAAGGGGAAATTGAGAGGGGGAGAGGAATAGAATGAGAGGAGACTGGGAGAGACAGAATGGGATTAGTCTTGTCATACAGAAGAGGCAAGGGATAACTGTTACAATGGAGAGGAAGAACAGGAAGGCAAAAGGGAATGGGTCAACCTTACTCTCATTGAATTTGGCTTAGGAAAAGAATGACACACACTCAAAATTGCGTATTTTGCCCTGCAGAGAGTAAGGGGAGAGGGAATGATGGAGGGGAGGGCAGGTTGGGGGGGAGGGTTGTTAGAAGCACACAGTTCTGTAAAGGGACAGGGACAAAGTAGAGAATCAAACAACTAGAGGGAAGAACAGGAGGGAAGGAAATATAGTCAGTCTTTCACAATATGTCCATTGTGGAGATGTGCTTCATAACCACATATATATTGCCTGTATTGAATTCCTTGTCTTTCCAGTGCGGGTGGGTGACGATGGAGGAAGGGATAGAATCTGGAGTTTAAAGTTCTAAAATTAAATGTTAAAACATGTATATAACAATATAATAATAATAATAATAATAATAATAATAATAATAACAATTATTATTATTGTTGTTGTTGTTTTTGTTCATATGCAACTGGGTAATGAGATATGCAGGAGCTGGGGTAGGGAGATCCATCTTGCCCTACTGGAAAGTGAGAGGGGTGATGCAGGAGGATATAAGAGAGAGCTGATTTGGGAGGGGGTATACAGTGGGATCACTGTTTTGGGGTGATGGGTAGGGGAAGTATGGGGAGAAAATTTGCAACTCAAAATCTCATGGAAATGAATGATGTAAACTAAAACTAAACAAAAGTTAATTTAAAAAAACATATCTCAAGCTAGATGTTCAGTATTCATCTTAAATTCAGGTGCAAAATGGTACTCATTATTTTCCCCCATTCCCCTCCTTCCTTTCCTGTTACTGTAGTAAGCAACACCATCCACCTAGGCCCTCAAGCTCCCAAGCTAGGAATCATCCTGAGTTCTTCACTGTCTCTAATGGCGCCCCCATCCCCTCTTTTGCCAAAGTGTGCTGATTATACCTTTGCAACATCTCTGGAATGCCCTTCCCTTTCTCTTCTCTGACCCTGTCACCACTCTAGTACCCAGTCTCATCACCTCATGCCTTGATTACTGTATTACTCTGCTTCCTGGGTCTGTCTGCTTCAAGTCTCTGACCAATGTAATCCATTTTCCATTCAGCCACGAAAGTGATTTTTTAAAGCACAAAGTGATCATGTCACCTCCCTACTCAGTAAGCTCCAGTGGCTTCCTGTTATCTCAAGGAGATTTTTTTTAAAAAATGCCCTATTTGGTATTCAAAGTGCTTCTTACCTCAGCTCCTCTTTTCAGTCCTCTTAGACCTTACCTTCCAAAGTTCCAGTGACACTGGCCTCCTGTCTATTCTACTCTGGCCATGTTTTTCTCCCCATCCCCATGCCTTGAATGTTCTGCCTCCTCCAATTAAATTATTGATCCCCCTGGCTCTCTGATGGGTATATAAACCAATCTCATAAAGATAGATCAAAAATAGTTATATCGTTGTTGTGGTGCACATTTAGATGTGCTTTCCATTAAATAGGTCCATCAATACTCATAATTTGGACAGGTACATCAGGGGGCAATTATCTTAATTTATAATTGAAGAGAAGAAAAAAATGATTATATTTGAATTATATTTAAAAATATTTTTAGTGGTTTCAGAGACTATAAGCTATTCCCTAACCAACACACAAACACACACTCATCTTTCGTAACATTGGTACTGTTCTATATGACTATGAACCCTTTATAAATCCTAATACATATATGATAAAATTTTCAGGTGATTCAAAGGTAATGGACAGACACAGAATGGGAATAAGTAGCCTTACCAAAGATGAAAGTGGTAGGAAAGACATCACCAGGAAGGTATTTAATCACAGAAGCATTTGGTATGGACATCATGCAAGCAAAGAATACCAGGTAGATATATCTCAAGTGTTAAAATGAAATCCAAGAGATACAAATTGTCTTAGAGGAAAGCATACAGAATATTACATATCTCTTCCATGGAGGAATTATAAGAGGACAAAGACAAGAACTGGAAATCAGAAAAGCAAGAGTATAATGGGTGCTGATTATATAACAGTAGGTGTGACAGATACTTTTCAAATCACTCCCAAAGACACACTATATATGGTCAGGACAATTGAAGGCATTGATGTTATTTTTTTTTTCTAACTACTGCTTTTTTTTCCTTATGCACAAGAGAAGAGTAGGTCACTTAGCTCTGGGATATTTTCATAAATGATTCCTAATCCCTTCTAAGTGTTATAGTTCACTATTTTCATTAGATTCAAGAATCTTTGAGACTAGGGTAGCCATCTAGCTCATGTGGACTTCTATTGTCATATCCCGATTCCATATAATCTTATAATAATCTTGCCTGGAATCCCAGCTCTAGAATATTGACTGTTTGGTTACTGAATCTCTAGGCCAAGTAAGATTCCTGACTAGCCTCATGGGTGTACCATGGTACTTGTAGAAAACAATTACTTATAAATAAGAAATCTATAATTGATACTAAGACTATTTCCCAAGGCTTTGCTCATATGATATAAAAGCAGTCTGATGAAAAGAGAAAAAAAAAAAGGTAGATAGTTACTTAATTGTTCTTTTTTCTGCAGGCACCAAAAATTCAAATGTTTAAAAACACTAATGAGGAAAGTTATAGAACCTGTGTGGGGTTATTATTTGTGCCTCTCAATCAGTCAATCACACTAACACCTAGTATTCATTAAGCACCTACTATATGCCAGACACTACACAAAGACAAACCTGAAACTTTGCCAACCCTCATGAGGAGGGTTGTTGTCCTCCTAAAGCAATTAATAATGATAATGAGGAGCTCTCATTTTGTTGAGAAACAAAACATGTACACATGTTATACTCACCTTCTGTTGTTAGTATTGCAGTAACTTTTCACTGCCATATCAGGAGCTAGTCAGCTGCTAGTAGTTAGTTTTGGGTGTCAAGATCAATTCTCCTTTGTTCCATCCTTTGTTACTCTGTGGTTACTCTGATTTTCTCTCATATTCCCTCCCCTCAACCAATTCAGAGGAATCCTCATTCCTTTGTGGAGACTATAGAAGGATCAGAAATTTGCCAATAGGATATTTTTATATCATTTCTAATCTGACTTGTTTCTTCATCAGAGCTCACCAAAATTGCTGTAATTATTTGGGTGGTGAAAGATATACTGAGATAGAGCACAGGACAACCCATCATCACATGAATTCACCTTCCCACTGAGTTCCATAGTACTTCCTGACTACAAATTTCAGGCTTAGTACTTACTGATTTTCTTGGTTCCAAGCTCTTAGTACTTCATCATACACACCAAACCACACAAACACAGTGATTCTCTTCTGCACACACCAACACTGCTCTGATTCTAACCACTAATTCTTTAAAAACAATGTACACACCTGACCTTCCATGTAGTCTGAAGTTAGTTTCCCCTGAAATGTCAAACCTCAGATTGAAGATGGATTTCCATGCCTAGTAAATAGGCTCCTGAGGTAATTGGCAACTTTGTCTCTGTAAAACATACATGGCAAGGCTGTACCACATTTTAACTCAAATATTCTCAGTCTGTAGTATATAGTGATATAGGAATCTCCTGAAGTTTTGCACAAATATCATTTAAAGATTTTTTTTCCTAAATAACTTAAGAAGTCTTGTATACTAAGATATTATTCGGACTGTTGTAATCCCAAGGCAACATGAAATGTCCCCTCTAGTTCATGTAGTTCCTCGTATGGGAGATTTTCATTGGGGCATATCAGCAGTGGGAAATGTCCTAGTCAGAAAAAAATGAGACCAGTATCTTTATGAAGTGTTTAAATGTACAATTATTCAAACTAGAGAAAAATACAACCCTAAGTATGTTTGATGTTTCCTTGTAATGGACACAGTGATATACATTGTGTTGTCAGACACACAAATCAATATGTTAGGTACCATAAAATGTTGTCCTCCTAAAGCAATTAATAATGATAGAAGAGTGCCTGACCTCAAGTTCCTTAGCCTTTGTTTAGTATAATGCTGAGCACTTCAACCAGGGCATGTTTCTACAGTGGTAAATCATTTATTCTAATACAAGTGCATTTACTTTATAAAACTTTTATAGGCTTCATGTTGTAGTTGAATTAAAAATCAAAACATTTATTCTTTTAACTTCCTTGGAGATTAAATGGATCTTACATTAGTCTCTACAGAAGTGGCATAGATACTGAAGCCCCAAAGAAAGGTATGAACATTTTTTTTCTTTGTATTATAAACAAGGCACTCATGGTGATAAACAGAATGTAGAGTGCTTTAAAAATTTACTCAAATTTTGATGACTAGGTTTTTGAATGAATGTATATGTACATATATTCATAATATATATGCATATGTTACAAGCACACAATATACATAAATATTTATGAGTATGTGTGTTACACACGTATGTGTATGTATATAAAATATCTGACTCTAGATGACATTTTACCTGGAATGTATGGAACTTGTGCTTAACACAGTCTGGACTAAGCAACTTTAAAATATCTTATTAGATGGTGCATCTGTATATGTGGATGTAGTTAAAATTGATGTTTAATATTGCTATGCTAATTGAGATAGGAGGATAAAAGACCATAATGTGTAGATGTTATGGTTGAAATTTTAGTTTCAGTCTTAACATTGACCTCGACATGAATACTAACAAAAAATAATATTGGGAAAAGATCCATTCCCACATTGTGTGCTGGCTAAAAGAGGCCAAAACAAGGGTTTCAAACAGATGGTAGAATTCACCAATGGAATATGTTACTTAAATTAACCATGTTATATCAATATTACTCACCATAAAACTTTGGCTGTTATATGTACATATGTATATTTATCTGTATGTATGCATATACAGTGCATTATTTTAAAACATTTTTTACATTCCAAACATCAGTGAGAAGGTGCCTATGAGATATGAATATATCAATGTTGTATGTAGCATATACACATTTTTTTCTCCATATTCAGTGTAGCTAAATCTCTAAAGCATGGGTTCTTCAATTTCATTTCTGTTATCAACCTCTTTTATAATCTAGTGAAGCCTATGCTCTCTGTAGAATAATATTTTTCAACGTATAAAATTTATAGAATTAAAAAGGAAACCAATTATACCAAAATAATTTTTTTTTAATTCACAAATTCCAAGTTAGTACCTCTGCTCTGTACTTTGTTATAGTGAAGAAAAATATCCCTCCTTAGTCAACCTGGTAACTAATCTCTCTTAAATAACATACATCTGTCCTTAGACCCTAGGGATATAATCTGTTGCTGAGTCTATACTAAAACATTTTCTAGCTCAGTAGAACCTAAAAGGGCTTGCATCCCATGGGCAGGGTTTTCAAGAAGCCACAGAAAACATACAAAAATACTGTTATTGTGGTTCAATTATGTCCAATTCTCCATGAACCCATGGACCATGACATGCAAAGCCCTTCAAGCCTGCACTATCTCTCAAAGTCTATCTAAGCTCATATTCATGGCTTCTGTGACTATTCATCTCATCCTCTGCCATCCCTTTCTCCTTTTGCCTTCAATCTTTCCCAACATCAGGGGCTTTTGCAATGAATTCTGTCTTCGCATTGTGTTACCAGGGTAATTTGTTTTCAGCTTAAGCATTTGACCTCCCAATGAATAGTCTGAATGGATGTTACCTCAGTCAAACTGAGACCTGGGAAAAATCTTAGCTCAAAAAAAACCCAAAAAACAAAAAAACAGATCTCCCACTGTATCTGGGGCCTTCTCCAATTGTCCCGATCTATACTTTGCCACTGGATCCAGATAGCTCCAGAGGAGGAAGTAAGGCTGGTGACCTTACACAACTCTCCTTCACTTAAATCTAATTCACTTGCCAATCATGACATCATCTTCCTGCTGTCATGGTCCTCTTCAAGAATGAAGGATAAGCAAGTAACCTTCACATCCTAATAAGGCTTCAAAGTAGAACTTAAGTGATGTTCTATCCCTCATAATAAAGTTGTTGCTGTAGTGGTTATGGTTTTGTTCAACATTGTAGGTTAAATTTTCAATAAGATGAATTCATAAACAGTTGAGAAATGGTCAAATGACAGGAACAAATAGTTTTTGGAGGAAAAAAAATCAAAGCTATCTACCACATCAATGTGGCTAACATGACAAAAAAGTCAAGTGACAAAAGCTGGAGGGGATGTTGAAAAAAATGTGATGCAAATGCACTGTTGGAGTTGTGAACTAGTCTAGATTAGGAACTATGTCCAAAGAGCTGTAAATATATGCATACCCTTTTATTAAGAAATTGTCCACTTCTAGGCTTGTATCCCAAAGAGATCAAAGAAAAGGATAAAAGGACTTATTTGTACAAAAATATTAATAGAACCTCTTTTTGTGGTGACAAAGTATAGGAAATAAAAAACATAAATATTAATTGCCAAATGACCGAATTCATTGTATATGATTATGATGAAATATTATTGTGCTATAGGAAAGGAGAAGCAGGATGGTTTAAAAAAAAATAGAAAGACTTATATGAACTGATGTAAATTGAAGCAGTGAGTTGAACCAGGAGAACATTTTAAACAGTAATAGCAATATTGTAAGGATGATGACATGTGAAAGACTTCACTATGAAGAGGAATATAATGATTCAAGATAATTCCAAAGGACACAGGATGAAAAAATGCTATCCACCTCCAGAGAGAAAAGTGATGAACTTTGAATGTAGATTGAAGCATACTTTTTAATCCTTTTTTGTTTTATTATAATTGTGTTATTTTTGCAATATAGTTAGCATGGAAATATATTTTGAATGACCTCACATCCATGATAAAAATCTAATTGCTTGTTTTCTCAATGAGGTCAGGGAGAAAGATAATTTGAAAGTCCAACTTTAAAAAAGCTGTTAATTTTTACATATAAATGAGAAATATTTAGTGAAATGAATAACAATTTCAAAGATGGAAAGAAAGAAAGAGAAAGAAGAAAGGAAAAAAGGATGAAAGAAAAAGAAAGGAAGGAAGGAAGGAAGGAAGGAAGGAAGAAAGAAAAAAGAAAGAAAGAAGGAAAGAATCTTTACCACACATTTCCTCAAGCTACTTTTTATGCTCTGAAGGATGTCCCAAAAATCTTATTGTAATTTAAAGTTTTAATTGATAACAACTTCATTAAGACTTTCCATTTACCTTGTATATCTCCCATTTTTTCACAGCTAATCTAGAAATATTTGTAAATATTCATTGTTTCTAATTCTTCATCTTCCTCTCTTCATCCACATATGAGTTAGCTCTTAAATCTACCACACAAGTAAAACATGTCTTCAAGGTTACCAATCTCATCTGTAAATTCTTGTCCCCTTAATATCTGTCCTCTTCTCAGTCTTTACCTTTCTTAATATTTCTGGTTTCTGTACTACTTTTTTCTTGGACGTTTTCTTCTTCCTTGCCTTTCATGAAATTACTTTGTCCTGATTCTCCTCCTAGTTATTCTGACTAATTGTTTTCAATCTCTTACTTAGTCATCATCTATATTTTGTATCCTAACCTGGAGTGTAACTTAAGGCTATGCCCTAGACCTTTCCTTTCCTTTTCTTTCTATTCATTCTCTTGGTGATCTCATACATTCACATTGGTTCAGTTATATCTCTCTGCATATGACTCTCAAATCTATATACTTCACCCAAATATCCCTCCTGATTTCTATCCCTACGTCACCAATTTCTTATTGACTACTGACTCCTGGATGT
>JAQQSU010011470.1:0-12158 GCA_028627135.1 Pseudochirops cupreus
GACTTTTCCCCCTGAACTAGGTAAATGGTATGTTTGATTAAAGTAAGATTGTTAACCCATTTTGAGTTGCTTTCCTTTAGAAAAGCAGATCTAAGAACCTGTGCTAGTAGCCGCCCTAGGTATGCTGGGGTGCTTGCCGATACAGGGGTTGAACGACCCTGTCACAGCAGTTGCCTAAGACCATCAGAAAACACACATTTCTGATGGTCTTACAAACGGAGACACCGCTCTTCTATCCATCTCCAGGCGAGTCTGCCCACATGCATATATGCCCACATACAAGTTGAGGCATTAGGAAGGTTGAGAACCACTGTATTAGAGAACTTCAGTATTTACATGTAAGTTCCCTTAAACTCTAGCCTTCCAGTTCCTCAGCCTCCTTAAATCTCATAATCTATACCTTTATTCTATCTCAACCATACATAGGTATGGTCACACATGGCATCTTTAGCATAACCCATGAGTGTACTGCTTCCTTAATTTGAAAATCTGATACTTTTCAATTTGATCACAAACTCTTTATTTTTCCGTCTTTCCTCATAAACCTAGTTTTTGCTGTCATTAAAAATTCTAGTTGCTCCATCTTCAATTCTTTCTCAGGCTATTAGCTCAGTTCTGACTTCACTTTCCTCCCTTTCCAATCTTGACCCTGTAATTAACCATTTCACTTTTATTGTCTTTGCTCTCTAATCCCTTGCCTTCACCACTCTTTCCTTTCCAAACCTCAGTCCTGGACTACTCCAGATCCTCTACCGTCTTTTTCCTACTCATGGGCTGCCAAATAAAGTTGGAGAAAGTCACGTAACTTTGCTGACTGGATGCATTATAAATTCGTGTTATCCATTTTCATTTTGGCCCTCACTGCAGCAAGGAGGGCCTTTTGTCCTCCCCTATTGATTCACTTTCTCACTTCCACAAAAACTATTCCAAACCATGTCTTCTCTCCTTAAATCTCCTGTGTCTCCCATCTGCACTCTTTAGGTGAGGGCTTTCCCTCTTACTTTACTGAGAAAATAGAAGCCATTCAGTATGAGCTCCCTCTTCTCCCATACTCTCCATCTCATGCACTCTCCTTTCTCCCAGTTTCTGACATTGAGGTAGCACCTCATGCCAAGGTTGACCCTTCTACATGTATGCTTAATCCCTTCACTTCCTTTCTTCTCTAGAAAATTAAAATCTCAATGATCTCCCCTCTCAAATCTTCAATTTTTCTATCTACAGGTTCTATACCTACAGCCTTCAAACATGCCTATCTCCCTTATCCTCAAAAATCTTCCTCAGACCCTGTTATTTCTTCATAATCTTCCCTCTCTTCCTTTTTCTCAGCCATAGAAAAATTATCTGTGCTTGTCTCTACATCTTCTCCTCAACTCTCTGAGTTTGTTGAAATAGCAACCCATCACTCAACTGAAACTGCTCTCTCCAAAATTACCAAAGATCTCTTAATTGCCAAATATGATGAGTTTGTTTTTTTTTCCAATTGTTAATCTTTGACCTTTTTGCATGATGCTGTTGACTTTCTTCAACTCCTAGATACTCTAGTTTTCATTACAATATTCTTGTTCTCTGACTGGTCCTTCTTAGTTTCCTTTTCTTGTTCATCATCCTTATTGCACCATCTTCACTGTGGGTGTTCCTTGAGGGTCTCTCTTAGGTCATTTTCTCCTTCTAAAATCTCACTCTTGGTAGCCTTATGAGTTCCCATAGATATAACTGTCTATCTAACATCTCTATGCAGATGACTTGCAGATCTACATATCCCTTGAGTTTTAGTTTTGGATCAATAGTTGTCTGCTGGACATTTTTGAATAGACATCCCAGAGGCATTTCAGCCTCACGTCCCGACCTGAATCTTTCCTTCCCCCACCCTCTAAAACCAACTCCTTCAGACTTCCCTTATGCCTATATAAAGCACCACCATCATTCTAGTCTTCCAAGTTTGTAACCTTGGCATTAGCTTCAACTCCCCATATCCATAGTCAGGTGCCAAATCCTACTGTTTCAACTTCTACAACTTCTTGAATCCAGCCCCTTTTCTGCACTCATACAACTACCACCTTAGTTCGAGCCTTAATCACCTCTCATCTTGATTTTGCAACAGCCTTCTAAATGGTCTCATTGCCTAAGTTACTCCGCCCTCCAGTTCACCTGAACAATACAACCAAAGTACTTTTCCTTTCATCTGATCATATTACTTCCCTGCTCAATCAACTCCAGTGCCTCTAGAGAAAGTATAAATTCCAATGTATAGCTTTTAAAGTACTTTACTACCTGAACCCAACCTATCTTTGTAGCTTCATTAAATAGTACTCCCCACTCCCATACTCTTTAAAATGGTCCTCTCTGTTTCTCATACGTGATTCTCCATCATGGATCTTGTTATCATTTTACTAGTCATCTTACATGCCTGGAATGTACTCCCTCATCACCTCTATTTTATAAAATCCCTCTCTTCCTGTAAGATACAGCCTCAAGCACCACATTCTATATGAAGCCTTTCCTGATTACTTCAACTACTAGTAGTCTCCCTCTCAAACTGTTTTTATTTTGGTTTGTACATATATTTTTTCTATTTATTCTGTATATGCTTGCCAGTCAGTCAGCTAGTACTTAAAATGTGCCAAGCCCTGGGGATAACAAAGAAAGGCAAAATACAGTCCCTGTTCCAAGGAGCTTACATCCTACATCTTGGAAACAACTATGTATATAAGAGATATATACAGGATAAATTGGAAACAATCAAAAGCTTTCAGAGGGATCAGGAAAAACTTCTTGCAGAATGTAGTGCCTTAGCTAATTTCTCAAAGACATCTAGAGCAGCTAGGATGTAGAGATGAGGAGGAACAGTGAGTGTTCTAGGCATGGAAATCAGCTAGTGAAAATACCTGTAGTCAGAAGATGGAGGGTCATATGAAAGCAGCAGGAAGGAGGCCAGTATCACTAGATTGAGGGTTATGTGGTGGGGCCTAAGGTGTAAGAAGACTGGAAAGGTAGGTGGTCTTTATGATCCAAACAGAGGATTTTATATTTGATTCCAGAGGCAGTAGGGAGACACTAAAGTTTGTTGTCTCCTCCGTTATAATTAAACTTACTGACAGCAAGGATCGTCATTTTTGTCATTGTGTCTATAGGACCTAGAACAGTCCCTGTCATATAATAGACCTTAATAACTACTTATGATTAATTGCTCTTTTTTCCACATGATGGCACTTTAAATTCCAAGACAGTTTATTCTGTATGCCTTTCACTTTTAAACTAAACATTCCATTTCCCTCTGCCAGGCCCCATTAGTTGTGGGTTACAATTCAGTTTAATTTAATAAATTCCGTCTCATAAGGCAACTGTACATGTGTTTTGCAGATACAGATATAAGAATAACACAGTCCCTGCTCTCAAGGGACTTGCATTCTCACCATCCTTGTTACCCTTCAGCTTATCAAAGTCCTGAAAATGTAGTATCCAGCAATAAATACAGAATAGTACTTTCTTGGAATGTGGGACTCATTAATATAATAGGAATTTCAACATTTTGATAATGGGAAGATAATGAAAATATGTTTGAGTATGCAAAAAGTAGGGAAAGGAGTAAATAAAGGTTGTAAAATCTGTTGGAAAATTGAAATCTTTTTAGGCTAGTGACTAAAGTTAGTGTTACTCTTTTTAGGTTTGACTCAAATGAAAATTTGAAATCTACAAACAGATGGGATCTATAACTCCATTGGCTTATAGAGACAACTCTGAAAAAAGTGTTTATAATTCTTTCAGGATTTTTTTCACTCTTAATTTGTTAATTCTTATGGCTGCCTTAGCATACCCAGATGTATAGCTCCAGACTCCATATCCTCACCTTCACTCTGTATCATAGAGAATTGAGAATCTCCTCTCCACCTAGGCCTTGAGACTCCCTCTTCTCCTTTTCCAATGGTGGAGAGCTGCTCTTGTGGAGTGGACTCCTTGATAAATCCCAAGTATTTCCAGGTTCCTAAGGAACTAGTCTGTAGCACAGTGCTTGATTAAAAAGCATTTAAGAAATACCTTTCATTCATTCTGTTTGACTTTATAGTTTTTTTCTTCTTTTTCTTTCAGGCTGCTTTATTATAAGCTACCTTTGAGTTTAAGAAGCTTAGGTTTCTTGTTTCCTAATTAGTATTATTATTGTTTGCTTTTTGGAGGGGGAAGGCAGAGCAATTGGGATTAAGTGACTTGCCCAAAGTCACATGGCTAGTAAGTGTTAAGTGTCTGGGGCCAGATTTGAACTCAGGTCCTCTTGACGCCAAGGATGGTGCTCTATTCACTGCCACCTAGCCAACCCCCCTAATTATTCTTAATGAGTCTTTATTGAATTTTAAAATAAAATGGAATTATTTCCAAATGTTAGTACGCAAGAGTACTTTGAGAATCTTTTTTTTTTTTTTAAATTCTGCTTCCTAGGCAAGTGTGGGCCTTAAGCTTCTGGTTGCATCCTTTCACTGAACATAGGTGACCAAAGATAGAGCTTGAGATGTACCTTTCCAGTCTTGGAAACTGTTTGAAATGTCAGGAGTTAATTGATCCTCTACTTAGTCACCAGCTAGCAGTAGGATTAGATTTCTGCTACAACATCTTTCTCAGAGAAATCAGCCACAAAGAGAGAATGAATCTGGCTCACCTTGTCAGAAGACATGAACTTTGTTAAATTGGTTCAGATGTTGTAGAGCTAAGGTGGAGATGATGAATGCCGATTTAACATTTCAAGTAAATGACTCATGTTTTAATGTTTTGACTCCTGGGAGGCTATAGGAGTTATGGATTACTGTATTGTGTTTTAAACATTTGTCCACACTTATTTTCTTTGTGTTTTAAGCATTTCTTTTGTGTGATGAAAATAAATAGCTATTCAATACCTGATTTATCTTGTATAGTGATTATCTTTCTATTCCCTTACAGGGAGACATGAGCCAAACCAAAGCTTTAAGTGATGTTCTTCAGGCTCTGTGGTGAGGACATAAAGACTTAGAAACAGGGAGTAAAGAGCCTGACTTCTTTGTTCAGCAGATGAGTTCTCCAGATCTGAAACCAGTTTGCATGGGTTCTTTTTTTTTTTTTTTGCTTTTTGGAGGGCAATTGGGGTTAAGTGACTTGCCCAAGGTCACACAGCTAGTAAGTGTGTCAAGTGTGTGAGGTCAGATTTGAACTCAGGTCCTCCTGACTCCAGGGCCAGTGCTCTATTCACTGCGCCACCTAGCCACCCCTGCATGGGTTCTTAATGAGAAGAGTCAGTTGCACATGGCAGGCGGTACTTGAATTGAATCTTTAAGGAAACAAGGTATTCCAAGAGGAAGAGTTGAGGAGGGACTTCATTGAAAGCATAGGGGAGAGCCAGAAACAAAGATACTAACCTTGCACAACATGGGAGATGGAATATTGTGTATGTGTAACTGTAGGAAACAATTTGGGCTGGTCTGTAAGGAGTAATCCATAATATTTAACTGCCTATTAGATATTCAAATTGGGTATTCCAGAGGTATCTCAAACTCAACAAGTCTAAAACTGAACTCATCTTTGCCCCTAAACTCATCCATCACTCTACGTATCTTCCCTTTTCCTGTCAAAGGTACCGTCTGTGTCTCAGTTTGTAACCTCAACGATATCCTCTATTCCTTACTTTCTCTTACCCCATATCCAGTCAGTTTTCAAATTTTCCTTTTGTTCTTTAACAGTATCTCTAAACTGACTCGTCTGTGCACTTAGACAGCTATAACCCTTGTGCAAGCCTTTACCACCACCTCTCTAGATTTTGCAACAGTCTACTAAATGGTTTTTCTGTTTTGAGCATGTATATTCCAACACATTTTGCACACTGCTGCCAGAGTTATTTTTAAAGGCAGATTTAGCCTTGTCACTGTCCTACTTAGACATTTCTAATAGTATTGCCTCTAGGATAAAATTCAAACTTTTTGTGGCTTTTAAAGTCTGACCTCAACCTATCTTCTCAGCCCCATTACACATTACTACCCCTTTTGGCACTCTGTGATCCAGCCAAGATGGCCTTCTCTCTATTCCTCCATTTCATTCTCTCCTCCCCTCCCCAAGACAGCAAGCAATCTGATATAGGTTATCCATGTACAGTTATGTTAAACATTTCCACATTAGTGATGTTGTGAAAGAAGATAATCTATTTTTTCATAGGTACTTGTGTTCCCCTTTACAGGGGACACAAGCTCATTGTTAGAATTGTTTCATTCTTTTTTTTTACTTGTATCCCTAGCATCCAGCACACATCTTGGCATATAGTAGTAGGTGATTACTAAATACTCATTGATTGATTGAAAGGTAGATTGGGGTTAGATTGTAAAAAGATTTAAATGCCAAAGAGAAAAGTTTTTATTTTATCCTAGAAGAAATAGTCACTGAAATGACACCTTAAATAGGGTTCTGAGTGATGTGATCAGATTTGGGCTTTTGGAATATCACTTTGGCAGCTGGAAAGAGGTTGGTTTAGAGAGGAGCAATTTGGTACAGGTGAGAGATAATGAAGACCTGAATTACGATGGTGACCCATGTGAGTGGTGAGATGGGATCAGATGTAAGAGCTGTTGTGGAAATAAAAACAATTTGGCAACTGATTCTATCTGTGTGGTGAAGAAAAATGAGTTAAGGATAACACTGAGGTAGCGAATCTGGGAGACTGAGAAGTGATAGTGCCCTTGCCAGAACCAAGCAAGTTCTATTTTGGACACATTGAAATATCACAAACTTCTAGGTCTATAGGATATCCAGTTTGAAATGTTGACTAGGTAGTTGACAATGCGTTACCAGAGGTCAGGGGGCAGGGAGGGAGAGAGATCTAGGAATCATCTGTATAGAAATGAAAATGAAACCTATGGGAACTGGTAAAACTTTATTGTGAGAGAGTATAGAGAAAGAAGAGGGCTCAGGTTAGTCCTGCCCACTGTATAATCGTGATGGACCAACCCACTCGACTGAGAAAGAGTGGTCTGGTACAAGAACCAAGAGTCATTCAGTGCTTACCATCTACCAAGCACAGTGCTAAATAACTCACAAATATCTCATTATCCTAACAATAGCCTTGGTGCTATTATTATCATCCCTTTTTTATAGTTGGGGAAACTGAGACAGACTCGGCACTTTATCCATTGTGCTTCTTAACTTCCTGGAGAAGAAAGTATTCCGGAGGAATGGGCAGTGCTAGCAGTTACTGCAGAAAGGTCAAGAATGAAAGATGGACAAATGTCCTAACAGTGGTTCTCACCCTTCTAATGCTACTACTCGGATGTGGGCGTATCTGCATGTGGGCGGACCCGTCTAGAGACAGAGAGGTGGTGTCTTGGTTCCTGGTTCCTAAGACCATAGGAAATACGTGTTTTCCGATGGTCTTAGGCGACCCCTGTGAAAGGGTCATTCGACCCCCAAAGGGTCGCGACCCACAGGTTGAGAACAGCTGTCCTAACAGATGTTTTCAACTGATAAGCCCCAGGATAGTCACAACTCATATTAGCTATGAAACCTGAAAAATAGCTGAGATAACTGTTAGGAAAATTAGCATGTTCTTGATTCTTTGATGCTTACAGAACCATGTCGCATACTCTCCTTATTTTTAATACTCAAGTGCGTCGGTAAGTGGAATTTTTCCTTGAATATTGCCTTCTGAAGAATATGACGGGATGACCCTTAAGAAAAAAAAAATCCAAGCCTTTAGCTCCTATTAGACGCAGCGGTGTACGTGTAGTGGAATGCATAACTTTTTAAGTGACTGGAGTCTCATCCAGTATTTGCCAGGAGCCATTCGGAGCCCGTTTGTTTTTCTATAAAATGAAAAAAGACTGACCTCTTCCTCATCCTATCTGAGACCAACACAGAGACTGCCGTCATGAGGCTAAAAAAACCCCACGCCGGCTCTTGACAGCAGTCGCTAGGTCTGCACTTTCCACCCAGTGCCTGCAGCTGGACTCATAGAGCATGCTCAATATTACTTGCAAAGCAAGTTTCAATGAAAACAGCAAATGCTGATTTCTATGCTTATCGAGAGGTAGCTAAGAACAGAAAAGAGTGATCGGTGAGGCGCAGTTAGAAGGATTCTTACTCCTACTGGGTTTTCGTTAGCGCTGTTTGCTTGGTTTTTTTTGCTGCTACCTATTTTCCATGTTTAATGAGTTTTTACCAGCCTTTGTTACTCAAACCAAACCAGAGAGAGAATCTGCAAGTCAAACTCCCACGTGGCTCCGGCTCCTCAGTGTGGGCATGCGCAGTAGCGGGGCGCGCTGCGCTTACAGGGAAGTGCTTTCTCTAAGGCGCTGGGGCGGAGTACCGTTGTGGCTGCGGCGGCGGGCGTGGCGGGAGCGGCCGCTATGGCAGATGAGATCAGCAAAGCTCAGACTGCCCAGCCCGGGGGAGACACCATCTTCGGGAAAATAATTCGCAAGGAAATACCGGCCAAAATCATTTTTGAGGATGACCGGGTAGGAATGGGAAAGCAAAGGGCAGAGCGGCGGGCGTGCGGGGAGCGTGCGGGAGCATCGCGGCGGGGGCGACCGCGCCCTGTCTGGTAGTGTGGGGGGGGCAGCCCCTTAACTGTGTCGTTGAGTGATACAGGTTCCGCTCTTACGCTCCCGGGAAAAGCTCCCCAGAAAACCCCACCCCAGCAATCTAGAAATTACTTGTGTGACCTTGGGAACGTCACTTCACTTTGCTGGGCGACAGTTTGTGGTTTTCTTTAAATAAAATTAACGGGTGGGGCTGGAAGAATGGTCCAGCTGCTCCGGTTCTGATTCGCGGTCCTCGGTCCTGCTGCAGGGTGGTACCTTGTCCGGACCCCGTCCCCGCTAAGCCCGGAATAAGAGGCCGTGGGGCGGAGATCGCGTCTCCCGGGCCCGGGCGCGGCGGCTCCGGGCTCGCTACTTCGTGCAGCTCTGGGGCCCTTGGACCTCCGTGCCCTGCCCCGGGGGAAAGGCTATCTGTTAACATGGACGCCTCTGTGCTCGGACTGACCATCTCGAAGGAAGATCTCTGGGGAGAGGAGTAAGGGAGCGGCCGTGGCGGGGGGTGGGGGCGCTGCGCCTTTTTCTGCCTCTGAGATTCTTGGAGGGGCTCCCGCGGCCGCCGCGCTGCGTGCCCGGGCGGGGTGCCCCTGCAGTGCCGGGTGTCCCTGCAGTGGCGTGCGCCTGCCCCGTGGGATGTCCCTGCCCCGCGCCAATTCGGCCGGCGCCTCCGGAGGTCAGAAATGTGATCCGGGAGAGCCGTCTCCCGCGCTTTCTAGTGGTGGCTGCTGGGGAGAGAAAGTTCATTTACTGGTATTAAGAAAGAAACTTATATAATCAGCAGCAACGGCATGAAACCTGGCAGTTTGCCAAATCAAACACTGGTGTCACAGGAGTGAAAAACAACCATGAGCCCATGTGAGGTTCGTAATTCTTTAACTCTAGTCTCGCAAACCTTTTTACTGGGAGGTGCGCGGTCTTCAGCTTCTAGTAGAATAAGCAACCACACGTGTCTGCGGCGGAGCAGAAATGGACTTGGGCATCATCTTGCCCACTTTTCTGTTATGAATGGAGGAACCGGGTCTTTGAGGGGAAGTGATTTGCATAAGTCTGAACCTTCCTGTATCCCGTCTACCACCTCTGTCTCCCAACCCTCCCCAGTGAGATATAAGCTCCTTGAAGTCAGGAATAATTTTATTTGTGCCCTTTCCCGTTTCTATCATTTCTCAAAGTACAAAATTGAAAAATTGTTCTTTTAATTGAAATTGTTGAATTGATCTCCAAATCTCACTGCTGGACTCAAATGTAACCGAAACATTTAAAAGCAGGTTTAAGTGACCTGGATTTGGCCTCTCCTTTGTCTCAAGATTTTACTTGAGGTAACCATAGTTTGTAAATAACAAAGGGAAGTGCTGTTTCCTTTTATTCTTAAACTGCGGTATACTAGCTCTGTGACCCTGGGCAAGTCACTTAAATCCCAATTGCCTCTGGAAAAAAAGTTCCCGGTAAACGTCGGTATTTGGCATTATAGACCTTAATAATACTTATTAATTTCAACACCTGTGTAGGTTTTACTTTTAGAATCACAATATATTTTGAAGCCAAAAAAAGGCATTAAATTCTCCCTTCAGTCCCGTCTGTTAATTACGTAGGGGAAAAAATAAATACTATAATGTCATAATAATGTCAACGGATATTCATCAATTGCTCCCTCGACATCTTACCAGTTAGGTGTTTCTACAAGTACATTTTCTTTTTCTGACCCAAGAGAATAACTTGATTTAAAGTACATACATTGACAGGGTGTATAGTAATCATATTTTAGTAAGGTTGACAGGAGGTCTACTGTTAAGTGTACCGGTGTTTGTGTGTGCATGCGCAGAGTAAAGGAGCAGCCTGTGTCAAAATATTGGAATCTTAACCCCGCTTGAATTTTTTGTTTGTTTTGTTTTTCCCGTTGAGGTCTATCGTTCTAGTAAGTTTTATATGAATGATGTGTAATACCTGGTTTGAGTCATTTTTTGACCTTCAGAAATGTTTATGTTCCTCTTTTACCATAGTGTCTTGCTTTCCATGATGTTTGCCCACAAGCCCCAACTCATTTCCTGGTGATACCCAAGAAAACCATTACCCAAATATCTGTTGCAGAAGAAGAAGATGAAAATGTAAGTAAAAATAATAAGACATTTTTTCCCTACCTTTGCTTTTTAAAGTTGAAAAAAATAACTTATTCTTGAAAGCTGCATTTTAGAACAGAATTCATAAAACATTTTTTGTATTTCTGAAATAGGGTACCTCTCAATACTGGTATTTTGTCTACCTTCTAGCTTTTCTTTTAGTTTTGGTTGCTTAGGTTTATTTTAGGAAAAGGTTTAAATTTATTCTCATTTCGCTTCTTAGCATTAATCAGTATTGAGCACTGAAAGCAAGTTGATTTTAATACAGGGCAGTGTGCGCTGAAGAGGTAACAAGAAAAACTGAGAAATCAATCCTTTCTGTTCTAAATTAAGTATCATCAGTCCTTTCAACTAATTCTCGTATGCCATATTGCTAATCCTCTCACTACCTTTGTCATTCTCTGGCTTACTGTAACTTATAAGTTTCCTTCATAAAATGTAGCTGCTAGCACCCAGAAACTGGATTTGGTACTCCAGATATGTTCTGATCATGGCTGCCTACAGATCAATTCCTCCTTCACAGTGGATACTCACTGTACATTACTTAATGTAGAATCTTTGTGTTTGGAATCATTTTGATTTGTATAATGAGATTTTTATTCTTTAGCCAGTTTTTCTTTCAGATTTTCAGACTTTGGAATCCTGACTATCTTTTCTCTTAATTCTTTGAAATTTTTCTCAAAGTCCTAGGGTGTGTGTCAGATTATTTCTTTTATTAAACAGTTAAATATTTCAGTGTTTGATTACTTGGAACAATAGTGTTGGATTTTTTTGGGGGGGTGCTTTTTGTCAAGCTTTCAAGGGATTTTCTTTTCTTACTGGGAAGAAAATATATAGTATCTGCCGAGAAAGCTTTAAATTAAAAGTATATATGATTTGAATGTGAAGACATTGTCATATATAACTAGAAAATTTTTAGCTTTGTGTACTAACACCAGTAGTTGATACAACATGTGCCTAGGAATCTGTTGAATAGTGTAGTGGACAGAGTGCCCAACTTGCGAGTCAGGAATGTCTGAGTTAGAATTCTGCCTTAACTCCAGCTGTGTGATTCTGAGCAAAGCACTTAGCCCCTGTTAGCCTCAGTTTGCTCAGCAGTAAAATTGAGGTGATAGCACCTACCTCTCAGGATTATGGGAATGAAGTGAGATGTGTAAAGGCTTTGAAAACCTTGAAGTACTGTATAAATGCCAGCAATTATTACAGATAGGAATTTTAAAGGAGGAAAATGGCAAAATCAGGTCAGGGGTTCAAGTATTGAAATATCTGTTCAGAAATAAAATTCTGATTGTGTAATTGTTTCATAGTCATTGAATTAGTTTGAGATAGAGATGACTAAATACAGATCCACCTAGAATGGGGTTGGGAGGTAGGAACTTTCGACTTCAAGGCCATATGTGTCCCTTTAGGTCTTCAAGTGTGCCCTTTGACTGAATCCAAACTTCATAGAACAAATCACCTTAAAAGGATTTGTTCTGTTGTATCAGCAAGCACCCTAGTATAC
>JAQQSU010011471.1:0-12158 GCA_028627135.1 Pseudochirops cupreus
CTTCAGCAAACTCCTCCCACCACAGGCTCCATGTGACTACATTCAGCCTATCAGGGGGCAGAGTTTATCTTCACAGCAGGGAAGCTTCTTGTGGGCTCTGCTCCACCCTTCAGCAAATTCCTCCCACCATAGGCTCCATGTGACCACATGTCAGGGGGCAAAATATATTTTCAAAGCAGGAAAGTCTTCAAATTCCCATTACCATTACAAAGGTCTGGAAGAGAATGAGCTAGTGAATCAATTAGGGATGAGTAGAAAGAGCTTCTCCTTCAGTTAGAGCCCAGGTTAATCAATCAGTCATTAAGCATTTATTAAGCACCTACTATATGCTCTGGTGATTAAAAAGGTTTGAGAGACATAATTTCTGGGTAATTTAATCATTTTATTAATAATACCAGGATTCTAATAAAAGACTGTTTATTTGGCCATCTCTCTCTTAGATCAAAAGTGGGCTCATGGCTTATATCCCCATTGGAAAAGATGTGTCCCCCAGGGTGGCAATCACCTGATTGATTAATAAGGAGAGAATCAATATTACAATGAGGGGCTAGCACTGAAGACTGATTATGTCATTTACTTCCAAGTTGCTCACAACCTTGGGCAATCTATTCAAAGAATTTATCTCCCATCCAAGACTGAGTCTTAGCAGTCTGATCTAGCTGGGTAGAATGCCAATACCCAGAAGGAGAAGAATGTTAATCCTATCTTCCATCAGCCCTGTCCTTGAGAGATTGGACAAGGAAATAGAATGGGGGGAGGAAGCTGGGGCCTCCCCAATTTTAATAATTGACTATTAATATGGGAGAGAAATAATCATTTCTTTCAATGTAAAACCATTCTATGCATATTCTTATTTATCAGTTCTTTCTTTGGATACAGATAGTGTCTCCTTCCTTCCTTTGTAATTATTTTGGGTATTTTCACTGGTTGTCCCCCATGCCTGGAATGCTCTGCCTCCCCACCTCTGCCTCATGGCTTCTCTGGCTTCTTTTAAGTCTTAGCTAAAATCTCACCTTCTACTAGAAACCTTTCCTGATTCCTTTTAGGGCAGGGCAATGGGGCTTAAGTGACTTGCCCAAGGTCACACGGCTAGTGGAGGCCATATTTGAACCTAGATCCTCCTGACTCCAGGGCCAGTGCTCTATTCACTGTGCCACCTAGTTGCCCCTCCTGATTCCCTTTAATGCTAGCACCTGCCCTCTGTTGATCATCTCCGAGTTATTCTGTCTGTATGTAGCATGTTCATAGATTGTTGTTTCCATGTTGTACCCCCCCATTTGGAAGCTCCCTGAGGGCAGGAAGTGTTTTTGCCTTTTTTTGTAGTTCTAGAACTGGTCACAGTCCCAGGTACTTTATAATAAGCACCTAATAAATTCTTGTGCTTCGAGAAGATGGAAGTGAGGGCAGGTATTAGAGAGTGAATGGCAAAAATTTGGCTCCTTACTGTAAGAATAGTATCAGGAGAGCTCCAACTCAGAATGAGCTAAGGAGAGCAGAGAACAACAATAGGAATTTATTCAGGCTATCATAGGGAAAAGGGAAGGACAGGATGATAACCGAGAACAGAGAGAAAGTGAGAACTGGCTAATTCTTATTTAGCTTTTATTTAAGAAGGAGGATCATTTTTATTTGGGAAAGGACAAGACAGAGGCAACTAGGTAATACCATCAATAAGGAACTGGCTTAGTCAGGAAGGCTTGTGTTCAAATTCTAGCTGTGTGATTTATTTTTTAAAATTTTTAAAATTTAAGTTTATTTAAACTTTTTATTATTTATTTTCATTCATTCATCCATTCATTCATTCGTTTGTTTGTTTATGTTTAAATCATCTTTGTGAATCAGTTCCCTCATCTCTAGCATGAAGATATAATAGTACCCACCTCCCAGGGTTGTCGTGAAGATCACATGATATTATGCTTGTAAAGATGGCAAATCATTAAGTGCTACATAAATGTTAGCTATTCTTTAAAAAAAACCCTAGCATAATTGTCAATATGAATAAGGAGATAGTTAGAAAACATCTAGATGCCTTTAATGATTTACAATTTCCTGATCTAGGTGATATAAATGTTTGTACCCTGAAAGAACTGGTTGATCTTCACTATCAGTGATATGTGAAAAATTGTGGAGAACGTATACTTTTTTTTTTGGTGAAGCAATTAGGGTTAAGTGACTTGGCCAGGGTCACATAACTAGTACATGTCAGTCTGGTCAGAGGCTGGATTTGAACTCAGGTCCTCCTGATTTCAGGCTCAGTGCTCTATCCACTGCACCACCTAGCTGTCCCCTAGAATGCAGCCTTTTAAAAGAGAGAAGGAAGAGGAAAGGAATAATTATTTATATCTTACCTGCTGTGTGCCAGACACTGAGCTAAGTACTTTACAAATATTATCTCATTTGATCCTCAGAACAGCCCTTTGAGGAAGGTGCTGTTGTTCTCTTCATTTTAAAGCTGAGGAAACTGAGACAAAGAGAGGTGAAGTGACTCGTCTAGGGTCATAAGAAAGGGAAGAGAAAAATCTACAAAACAGGTCAAAGTCTGACTTTGATTACATCCTAGAATGTATTACTATGAGGCAATGGTTAGGGGACTATACATAGCAAAGGAGTCAGTGATCACAGAGATCCAGACAGGAAGTAATGCCAAATTAAGCTTGTTACCTCCTTTCACTGGTTTTCTAACACTGGTAGATCATGAAAAAACTCTAGGTAGAGTTTGGCTATAGTGTAGAGACAGGTTCCACTTCCGCAGTGAATAATCATACAAAAATCGCGGTGATGTTCATATTTGTGTTTTGCCTGTGCTTATGGGCAAAGTTGATTAGATATAGAATTTCTGAAATCCTAGTAATCTTTGAAATACTCATATCCTAGACTGTTTATGAACCTGGAGAGCAAATCAATAAAGAAATGAGCCAGTAGCAGTGAAAGGCAGAGGTTGGTGTGTTTGTTCCGCTGACTATCCTGTACCCTATTAACACCCCCACTTAGCTACATATGTTTATTTTGTTTATTAATTATATACTTGCCTCAGGTGCCTCATGAGATGATGTTTCTTGTGAGAGGTTGTTTCCTGTTGCCTCTAGTTGTAGAATGAAACAATTGCTTTAGTTTGGCTGTGACCTCTTTATGTTTCCTAGTTTAATCTACAAGTTGTAGCTCTGTATTGATGTAGTTCATTTCCTCCTGCAATATATAAATTAACAAGCAGTTATTAGTGCTTATTATGTGCCAGGCACTTGTAGTGCCAATGCAATATTTACAGTGCCCATGATCACTATAAATATACCCGCATGGTGCTCAATTACAAAATATAACAGATTCTCCATATAGAAGACAGAAGCAAAGCATTTATTCAGACACCAGAAAACCAAATCCCAACACCAGGAAACTGAATCCATCAAGCAACATGAAGTTAACTTACCACAACATAACAGAGAGCCACACCAAGCTTTAACCTTCCTACAAACCAATATTTGACCAATATTTACTCACAAGCCTATTTGTCTCCCTTGGAGACAAATTCTCCTCCCAAATGTCTAGCGGGTTCTGACTCCCAGCTTCCTGTGGGCTCTGCTTCACTCTTCAGCAAACTCCTCCCACCACAGACTCCATGTAATTACATTCAGCCTATTAGGGGAGCAGAGTTTATTTTCAAAGCAGGGAAGGTCTTCAGATTCCCACTACCAATACAGCACCATGCTACGTGCTAGAGATATAAAGATCGAAGTAAAAACAATCCTTACCCTCAAGGAGTTTATAGTCATTCAATTTGTGGATATTGGATCAAGACCTCACAATTGGATTACCAACATTTGAGTTAATGATTATAGATGGTCTACAATCTTAGAACCTTCTAACTCTTTTTCTTTTCTTTTCTTTTCTTTTCTTTCTTTCTTTCTTTCTTTCTTTCTTTCTTTCTTTCTTTCTTTCTTGCTTTTTTCCTTTCTTTCTTGCTTTCTTCCTTCCTTTCTTTTTTCTTTCTTTCTTTCTTTCTTTCTCTTCCTTCCTTCCTTCCTTCTTTCCTTCCTTCCTTCCTTCCTTCCTTCCTTCCTTCCTTTCCACTTTTTTCTTTTTCAGTCACTGCAAAGGCCAATACAAGATTTCAGGGCCATTTTGTACTTTCCTTTGTTCTCTGGTCATTCTACGGGTGAGGAGGTTCTTTGTACTTAGCTAGCCTGGTTTTTGAACAACATAAATGTGGCACAGGGTAGGAATGAAAACCTTTCAAGTTTGGTAAAATCTTCCAGGCCTTGTGCTCTTCTGGCGTAGCCTTGTAGAACTCAGGATCACGTCTGTGCCATGATGAGACATCAGAGGAGAATTCTATGTACTTTAATTTCCCTAATTTATGAAACCAGGATCATGGCATTTTGGAGCTGGAAGGGACCTCAGAGATCATCTACTCTAACCTCCTCATTTTGCAGGTAAGGAATTAAAGTTAAACTGAATTTTAAGAACCATTAAAGAAACAATAAAAGGTCACCCACTTCACCAAAGAGGAATAAACCATAAATTGAATCTACAGACGCTGTGTTTTTTTACCTCTATCCCTGCTGATGTTGATTCCTGTAGTCTGGTTTGTTTTCCTGTTCCTTTGCCTTTCCAAATTTGTGCTGCTAGAGTCCTGGGTGATAGGTGGTTTTTAAAAAAAAATCTAAAGTGTAAATAAATAAAATATCATAAAGTAAGAGAGCACTAAAATATGCCTATTTATTTTTATGTTCATATGGAAAAATCCGCTTCGGCCTCCTGGGTAAATATTCATTATCTTAATTGACTTCTGGCTAGTCAAAATCTTCAGCAGGATAAAAAATAGTCTGTGGGCTTAAATATCCTTGCTGAAAAGTAAATGACTTAAATGAAAACAACATCTGAAATTCACTCCGAAAGCAGAAAATCTAATACAGTAGAAATGCTTTAGTCAGGCTGCGTTTTCCAGGAATTATCAATAAAGGAGGGGAAGTCAGGTATTACTTTGAGCAAAGGAGTTCAATAAACAATGAAGTGTAAGAGCTGAGAAAGAAATCAGAGCAGCATTATATGGCGAGCACATATTAGAAAAAGGAAGACGAAACAGGGGAACGAGGAGAGAAATGGCGAGAAACAAAATTGTTCCATTAAAAATGTGTTTAAGAGGCTTATTCTCCCTAGGTGTGCATGCATATAAATGCCATTAGTGTTAATGGGAGTGAAATGCATTACTCAAAGGAAGAATAGAGTGACTTGTGTGTGTTTAAATGAAGTCTAGAAAAAGTCAATTAAGACCCACAAATGGTAGTTTAAGAGGCTGATGAAGTTATGGGTATCTATAAGAGAGACCCTTAATTTTAATTAATGGGATTGCGAGTTTCATTTTTGCTGAAGCAATAATCATAAAAACGGCAAGGGGAAAATAAAATTTTAACCATTCACATTTGGCTGTCAGAAGCATGGGTTAAAGTTGTGGGGGGTATATACTTGAATTTCACATGGTAACATTGTGTACACTCTCTACATCCCCTCCCCACTTCCCCCTTCCTCCATGAAAACTTTATTTAATTTGCAAGTAAATAGTCATATCTTGGCTTCTTGAAGTAGAGTCTCATCATTAGGAGGGACCTCAGAAGTCATCTGGTCCAACCAATGACTGAACTTGAGTCTCCTGATAGTATTCTAGACAAAAGATCCTTCAACCTCTTCTTGAAAACCTTCAGAGGGGGTGGGGTAGGGCAAGGATACCTCCCAAGTTACCCATTCCACTTTTGGACAGCTCTAATTATTAAGGTTATTTTTCCTTTCCTCAGACTCTGCCTCTGTCATGTCTACTTTTTGCTTCTAATTTTATTCTCTGAGGTGAACCAGAAGAAGTTGAATCACTTCCACAGGAGAACCCTTTAAATTCTGGAATATGACTTTTACATTCCTTCTAAATCTATCCTTCTTTAGGCTAAGCAGAGGACCCCCTCCTTCCTTCAAATGATCAGGCATGTTCTGCATTCTCCCGTGAGCATTCCAGTCACTTCATCTAGATGAAATTCAATTTATTCATGTCCTTCCCAAAACATGGCACCCAGAACTGAGCACAATGCTTCCGATTTGATATGACAAAGGCTGTACAGATCAGGACTAGCCCTCCCCTTCTTCTGGACCCGGCCTCTCCTAGTGCAGCCCAAAATCACAGGTTTTGGTTGAAATACAGCATTATTAACTCTATATAGAACTTACAATCCATTAATCCTCCCTACCCCCAAATCTTTTCCAGATTGTCAAGCCATACATACATTCTCCAACCTTTACTTGAGAAATAGATTTTTAAAAATCTGCATCTATTTTTCTAGTAAACAGATGAAAACATAGAAGAAAAATAATATATAATTAAATACTTGTAGTAACAGAAAATATTCTGGTTTCTGGTTATTTGCTATAGAAGATGAATGACTCAGACCCCAAACAAAAAGCAAATACCTAATAAGTGCTACCCAAATAGACAGTTAGGTGGCTTAGTTCATAAAATGCTATAATTGGAGTCAGAAAGATCTGAGTTCAAATCCAGGCTCAGACACTAGCTTTGTGTGCCTTAGTTTATTCATCTGTAAAATGGGGATCATCACAGCATCTACATCCCAGGGTTGTAAAGCCTCAAATGAGATAATATTTGTAAAATACTTTGTAAGACTTAAAGCGCTGTGTAAATGCTAGCTATTATTAATTAATAAAACTTAAAGATAATTAATAAATTTAAATTAGTGATAATCATCTAATAATTACCTATTGCCCGCCTGCCGATCTACTGTGACTTTTGTCCATGTTCTCCCAAAAACTCACCATGGAGATCCAGTCAACATCCTGGAGGCCTTTCTCACTTTCACCCTAATCTATCCATTCCTGTTCTCCCACTCTTATCACAGAACCAGTCAATCTTCTTTTTGTGATGTACAATTGGTTTCTTGATGACATACCTCGTTCCTGTGTGTCTTTGGAATTCCTCATTGTTTATCTCTTGTAGCCTGCCCGTATCCACTCCTTGCCTTTCCATTGACTTCTACATGATATCTACCTTTAGTTGGATAAAGCAACACCAGGAAAATATTAGCATTGAAAAGATGGACCTTTGCTTTCATGGGAATCTGTCTATCTGTCTGTCCGTCTGTCCTTCCGTCTATCTGTCTATCTATCTGTCTGTCCATCCGTCCATCCGTCCACCTATCTATCTATCTTTCTATCTATACACACATGTATACATACACACATACATATATACACATCACACACGTGTATGTGCATACATACACACATGTATATATACACATTTATGAATATATGTATGTACATATACATGCAAACCCAATGCATATATACATGCACATGTATATACACATACATACACATCATAATGTGTGTACATGTATACATTTGCATACATATATAGACATTTATGAATATATGTATGTACATATACATGCATACCCAATACATACATACATGCATATATATATATATATACACGCACACATACACACACTTATATATAATATACTGTTGCACAGAGTGTCTATTTAGGTACATATTAAATCTATTAGGGAATGCTAATCTGAAGCTGTCTTCTTTCAGCTAATATTGAGTTTCAAATACATTTGGACCTCCTTAAATAGAGAAGATAGGAAATTAAAAGTCTTCTCCCCCTTATATAGCCATCTGTGAGATTCAGACTTCCATGTTTAGTTCTGGTGCTGCTAAAAAAGCTCCCATTTATTTTAAAGAATTGTGACTAGAAGAAAAACCTTAGGGTCTGACAAGACATAATTGCTTCTTCAGAGGAAATGAGATAGGCAGCTTGTTTAGTAGAAAGAGATCTAAGTTTAGAATTAGAGGACCTACATCTGAATCGTTTTGCTACTTGCTGCCTGTGTGACCCTGGACATGCTATTTTGCTGGTCAGCCTTAGTGTCCCCAATTGAAAAATGAGGGGGTTGGACGAGGTGAACTCTAAACTCTGGAATCTCCTAGCTTTTATTAAGTCTGTTAAAACCTGTGAGCTGAAAGATACTTTGTGAGGAGAGGATCCAGTTATGTGATATGCTGGATTGCCTATTAGGTTTGACTTGTGAAAATAACTTTGTCTAGGGAACCAGCACCCCTTCTCATAGGTTTCATTGACTGGGACCAGAGCACTCATCTATGCAGGCCAGTCTCCTTATTTAGCACATGAAATAACCCAAGCCCACACAAGTAGCCAGTGACAGCCAGCATACCTTGTATTGGTACACTGTTTATTTTGAAATCTGTTGAGGGCATTGTGGAATAGTCAGTAAAATGCAAAATTTGGAGTTCATATCTTGACTGAATCATTTACTTAGTTGTGTGATGCTGAGCAATTCCCTAAGCCCCTGTGTCCTCAAATATAAACTGAGTATTAAAATAATCATCTACTTCACAGGATTGTCCTGAGCACCTAGTCAGATAATACCTCTACAGTACTTTGTAAGGCTCATGGCCTTGTATAAATACTATATATTTAATAAACACTGTATAAAGAACAAGAAGATGTGCCATTAAGTATATTTTTAGTCACAGATTTGCATAGACTTGCCCTTTCATTTTGCATTTTCTAGTACCCATATATTAGGCTGGATTGGAATTCAGGTCTTCCTGACTTCAGGGCTGGTACTCTATCCATTGTGCCACCTAGTGGCCTCAAAGGGTCATTACATCAGGTTTTTTTCTTAATATGACCACACATAATTATTGGTAGGCAATGTATATACTAGCCTAGTTGTGTTAATCTTGCTTTGCATGGCTTCACCCATCTTTCCTTGTTTCCTTCATATTTATTATTCTCTGCAGAGCCTTGAGGGGGCAGCTAAATGGCTCAGTGGATAAAATGCTAGGCCTAAAGCCAGGAGGACTCATCTTCATGAGTTCAAATATGGCCTCAGATATTTACTAGTTGTGTGACCCTGGGCAAGTCACTTGACTCTTTTTGTCTCAGTTTTCTTATCTGTAAAATGATCTGGAGAAGGAAATGGCGAACCACTCTGGTATCTTTGCCAAGAAAACCCCAAATGGGATCTTGAAGGACCAGACACGACTGAGTAATTGAACAGCAAGCAGCAAGGAGGGCAGGGTCACTGGATCTCAGAGTATATGGTGAGAAATAAGGAGTAAGAAGATGAGCAAGGTAGGAGAGGTCCAGCTTGTGAAGGGCTTTGAAGAGTCAGTCATGACCAAACAACTACGGAGACATGATATTCCATTCTATTAATTAACTGTACTTTTTTCCAGCCATTCTCCAGTTATTGGGTTTATAGACTGCTTTTAATGTTTAGTTACTATAAATTAAGCAGTTATGAATATTTTATTTAGAGAAGTTTTTTTTTACCCTTTTCTGATATCCTTAGGATAAAGTTTTAGCATTAAGGAGCAGAATTCTTTATCTCTTCTGACTTCATGCCTTGAATCTTCAACTGCCTATTGGACATCTTGGATTAAATGTATCATAGATACCTTAAACTCAGCATGTGCCAAGCTGAAACCATTATTACCAGCCCTCTGCCTCCTGCTCCCTGAAATCTTCCCCCTTCCTACCTTCCTGATTACTATCAAGGGCAATGCTATCCTCCTGTTTACCCAGACCTGCAAAGTAGCCGTCATCTTCAACCCTCAACTCTTTCTAACCCCACCCTATTGTCACAGACTATTGATTTTGCTTTGGTAACATTTCTCAGAAATGCCCTTTTTTCCTCTTGGCCTTCATCTCTTCACACCTGGACTATTGCAGTAGCTTGCTGATTGGTCTCTTTGCTACTTACTAGCCTCTTCTTATTCCAGTCCATTCCCTGTCTACCACTCAATTATAATGTAAGCTCCTTGAGGTCAGGGACTGTCTTGCTCTTGTATTTGTAGCCTTAGTATTCAGCACATTGTTCGACCCATAGTAAGTGCCTAATAAATGCCTTTTTTGTTCATTCAGTCACAGTGCAAGAGTGTGGTTGAAACAGGGCTATGCTGGCAAATATTTAACAACCAGGCTCAGGCAGGGGTGGGGAGTACAGAAATATATGCACAGCATACTTTAAGCTTAGCCTGCATTTGACATTGAACATCTTTTCCTGTTACTTTCTTAAGTCTAGACAATCAGGCACATAATAAGTCAAACCCTGATTTGTAGAGTTTGACCATTTCCAAGGTGTATATAAATGATTATGCTCAAAATTTAATGAGCAGCTCTCACAAGACTGATTGAGACATGAGTTGAGACTCCCACATTCATCCCATCTAAGGAAGGATCCATCAAAGGACAGTGATCAGGCAAAGACCAGGGTGGTCACAGGACCAATTCCTGTCCAGTGAGGGAAGAGGATTCTGAACCAGAATTCGTACAGATATAAACCCAGAGATCCAAGCTGGGTTAGTACCAGGGTTTCTTTGTACTGCCAGAGTTCAAAGGCCTAAGATAATAACAGCCAGTGGCTATTATTAACCTAAACAGGCAGTGTTTACACAGCTCCTACTGTATGTGCTGGGCACTATGCCAGACTTTACAAATATTAACTCATTTGATCCTCACAACAACCCTTCAAGGTACTCCTGCTATTACGCTCATTTTACAGGTAAAGAAAATGAGGGAAACAGAAGCTAAATTACTTGTCCAATAATTACTTGCCCTACTTTTTTTCCCCCTGGAGAATCTGGTTGTCACATAGCTAGAAAGTGTCTAAAACTGGATTTGAACTCAGTTTTTCCTGACTTCAGGTTCAGGACTCTATCCATTGGGCCACCAAGCTGCTCATCATAGAAACAGAGAACTCTATTGTAGGAATGGAGATACAGGCTAGTACATCAGTACTGAATCAGGAGACGAGATATACTGTATGTCAAAGTTATTAAGCATTTGTATAATTCAACCCATGTCCCTAAAGCATCAAGTTTACGTCTCTTGAGTTCTTGGCCCTTCCCTTGCCATGACAGTATGGCCCCACGTAGCATCTATCATGACCTCTTTTAATTCACTGGTGCCAATGGGCTCATGATGGTTCCCTATGGGCTTCCTTACCACTGGGAAGCATCCTTTGTGTCATTTAAAATGCCCCTAATGATGCTGTTACTACAAATTTATGAATTTTACTGCCTGAAAATTCATTACCTGTTGATTGAGTGGACTGTAAGCTCTCTTGTGAAACTCCTCTATTTTTAATTCTCCTCATAGCAGTGAATTGCATTAAATAGGTGCTCAGTATGCTTGTTGAATAGCCTCTGAATGAACGTGTAAACGAAAATGAGCATGAGTGGAAAAAAGCATATCATGTAACTTTCTTTCCATGATAAGTATACTTATCCTTCTTCCGCACTTTGGAAAAAGGAGAAAGTAGCAAGAAGGTTTGATTTTGTAGGAAACTCAAAAGGGAGGCTAGAATTAACAGCTCCCTTGATTTCTTTTCCAGTGAAAGTGACTGAATTTTTGGAGAAGGATATGAGTGAATTCTCTTTGGGGTTGATTTAATAAGAAACTGATCCTGGAGAGACTCATGGCTATGCACATTCACTGAGTTCTAATGCTGAGCTATAGAGTATCACCAACCTTATGGTATGAAAACTATACTTGTGGCTAAAAAGTAGCAAATCCTTAGTATCCTGGTATTTTTTCCATCATAGTGATGATGAAAATTTTTTGGAGTCATTTTAAACAGCTCTTTATATCCCTGAGTCTAATTTAAATGTATTTTTTTGCACTTTATGGTATTATATTTTTTCCAATTACATGTAAAGATAGTTTTCAACATTCACTTTTATAAGATTTCGGGTTCCAGATTTTTTTCTCCCTCCTCCTCTGCCCTCCCTGCTTCCCAAGATGACATGCAATCTGATATAGCTTATAGATGTATAATTGTATTAAACGTATTTCCCTATTAGTCACATTGTGAAAGAAGAATCAGAACAAAAGGGAAAAAAAGCATGAGAAAGAAAAAAACAAAAAAGAGTGAAAATAGTATGCTTCAATCTGTATTCAGACTTCATAGTTCTTTCTCTTGATATGGATAACTAAATGTAATTTTATTTTATTTTATTTTTTTTAGTGGTGACTCTTTTTTTTTTTGATATGAGATTCTTTATATTAAATTTTTTTGAGTTACATCTTTTCTCCCCGTCTTTCCCCCGCCCACCACCCCAAAACAGCC
>JAQQSU010011472.1:0-12158 GCA_028627135.1 Pseudochirops cupreus
GGTCATTTTAGGATGAAAGGGCAAAGGAATTGAGATAAGAGGACAGAGACAATCAACCCTATTGATTTACCAAGAAGTCAAGAAGAGGAATAGAGGAGAGTGCAGTCACTGCAGGTAAATGTCTTGGGGGGAAAACCACAATAAAATACAAAAACAGCATAATCACTGAAGAGTGGAGGGGTTGGAGGTCATGGTGAGGATAAGCAGTATTCTCTGGCAAATGTAGAAGTGGGGAAGTTAGTCCAACTGCATCATTGTTGTATTCTTGCTGAATGTTCTTTTTTTGCTATGGTTAATGAAAGCTCGTTTTGTTAACTGTCTGCATTGAATCATTCAGTTCCAGTCTCATATTTGAACAACTAGACCAGTCTTAGTCCTTGCCTAGCAAAATAATAAGATCAAATTTTAAAAGGCTATATAATGAGTCACTAAACAATACTGGTATATGGAGGAGATAGAAGATGAAAAATTCTAGATTTCACTTATATTCTTTTTTATTTTAAATTTATGGAATAAAATAAACATTTCCAAAGTGTGACATAATAAAAGAGATGATTGTATATGAAGCTGAAAATCTACTATGTGCAATTTGCTATTCCTTTCAAATATACAACAAAATTGTTATGTAAATTTGTTTTTTCTCCCCGCCTCACCATTAGACACAAATAGGCACACGTATTTAAAATTATTCTATACATACTTCTAATTATCATTTTTCCCTATGGATGCAAATAGCATATTTCTTCAGATGTCCTTTATAGTTAATTTGGGTATTTATAGTAGACAGAATAATTTACTCACTGAAAGTCATTCTTAAAACAATATCTCTGCTACTGTATACAATATTCTCTTGGTTCTGCTCATTTTGCTCTTCATTATTTCATGCATCTTTCCAAGGTTTTCTAAAATCAACCCGCTCATCATTTCTTACAGCACAGTAGCATTCCATCACAATCACATACCACAACTTGTTTAGCCATTCTCCAATTGATGGGCATCCCTTCAATTTCCAGTTCTTTGCTACCACAAAGGAAGCTGCTATAAACATTTTTAGAATGTATAGGTTCTTTTTATTTTTTTTTCCCTAATCATCTTTGGAAATTGACCAAGTAGTGGTATTGATGGGTAAAAGGGCAGAGGTGGTTTAATAACTCTTTGGGCATAATTCTGGATTGCTCTCCAAAATAATTGGATCATTTCACAATTCTACTAAAAATGAATTAGTTTCCCAAATTTTCCACATCTTGTCCAACATTTATTATTCTTTAGACTATTCAAGTTTTAGGTCTAAACAATTGGCCCATGTTGCTGGTAATAACAAATCTTTGTAGGTTGCAGTGGGTCTTTCATTGTAAAATAGCTTTGACTAGCACAAGGTACTCCAAAAATCTCAGGGATATTGCCCAGATGATGGTACTTTGAGTACCTATCCTCATCATGGGTCAGTGTACTGTATGAAGGTAGCTAAGAGGTCATTAGTCAGTAACATAAAGTCTCTCTTGGCGCTAGAGTCAATACTTAGAACTTTCCTTTATCACAGCCTTCTTTCTGATTCTAGGCCTACCAATTAGGACTACCCTTTTCTGAGTATACCATTGTGTGTGTGTGTGTGTGTGTGTATGTGTGTGTGTGTGTGTCTGCGCATGTGATAGCAAACCTTGACAATTTGGGGGAATCTGATAAGGAACTATCCCCTTTTTGGTGGGAGCATGGTGGTAAATACGCAGTGAAAATTTCACCTTTTACCTGTAACTAACACACAAGATAGGACTCGATAAAGCTGCCCTTTTTTCCTCCATCCTCTTGCAGGAAATTAGGCCTGAATTTTGTCTTCATGAGTTGATGTTTGAGAGGTGCTGATGCCAGCCTGTGCCAGAGTCTGGGTGCTCTTTCTTCATGATCAAATAATGTCTCTTATTGGTTGGTTATGGTGCAGACTGACCATCTGGTCCTTTAGTTTGATATTAAGATGAAATTAAATACATGAGATAATTTAATAGTTAATAAAAGGAGGTTTATTTAGCTATAGCATAGATATCATATTTAATATTTATACATTTCTTAGTTCTATTGGATGTAACTCCTGTTTTCTTCTTATAGAAACCTGGCTGGTCAGAAGGACACTCCAAATATCCAAACAATTGCCATGTCTTGTCTATCATGTCTTTTTTTTTTTTTGTAAAGCTTCACAGTATCTCTTGTATATGTTCTCTTCTCTCTACTCACACAACCAACACACATATCTTCTTGTCTGGACAGTATTTAATTAAATTTTACTATAGGCCACCATTTTTCCACAATAAGGATCAAACCCATTATTCTTCATGGGCTTCTGCAACTAACAATTAGTTTTCCCTAAAAAAGACACAAAGTGGCCCAAGTCTGTAATTGTTTTTATCACCTAAGGGAATAAAACATCCCACCAACATGCAGTCAGGGCCTCTCTAACTTGGTAGATTTCTGAAGACCACTGAAAGACAAAGACAACATTCTGGAAATGTGGAGAGTTTGAAGTGCCTCTCCTAGAATCTTACATTAAAGAGTTCCAACAAAGTTCCTGTGGGATAGTTCTTTAACAGTATCCTGAATACCATATAAAAAATTTCAAATACCTCACAAGGCACGGTTCTTAGACTATCTCTGAATTAGTAGTTTTTATGGAGACCCTGACCCTCCCATAACTTGGCTTAGAAGTCACAATAAGCCTCAAATAAATAGTTATTCAAATTTAACAAATATTAATTTACAACATATATGATCTTTTGGGCCAAATTTTTAAGGACTAAGAGTACAAATGCACAGTTGCTCTAGCTTCTGACTGACCAAACAAAGTTAATTTTCTAATTCCCTGAGACAGTGGAAGAATTCTATTTTGATCATTATGAGAAGCATAATGACCAATAGAGTGGAGAGCATCTGTATAGAACATCCAATTACATGAGGCTTCCCTTTTTCCATATTGTCATTCCTCCAGATCAGCCACAAAATCACACAACAGTTCATTCTCTTCCAATCCTGCCAACTAACACCAAATGTTCTGAACCAGGATTTACTTGTGACAATTATTTGGTTTAGGGTAAAGATAGAAATGAAATGAGTCACTTGTAAGCCATTTAGGCCAAGTCAACAATCTTTTATAATATACCTACTGCATGCCAGGCACTGTCATAAGCACCAGGGATGCAAAAGTTTTAATAGAAAGCAGATTCACTAAAAAGTAGCATGGAAAAGATATGCAACAGTGATATAATATCAATGCATTTGTTTGCAGCTGCCCTGCTTCTCTTTTTGCCAGGGGGCAATGCAAGTCAAAAGCAGATATCAAACATGAGAAACCACCTGCTCCTCACATGTCATTTAAAAAAAATACTTAGCTAATCAGTAAGGTACTTGAATGTCTCTAAACTGTACCAATTAAATCTCAAAGACAGTTTCATTTTCTTTTTATAAAAAAAAAATAGGACTTATATATGGTAGAGATCTTAGTTGATGTTATTCTTGCCACAGTTTTAAATGGATATTTGGGGGCTTAAAATTTCACAAATTGTACAAGCTACAAAAATATGCATTTTACATTAAGGGATTAACAAGAAAATCCATTTTCACCTGTGTTCTTTCTTTGGTCAAGATATCAGTGTACTTTTGGAAAATAGAATAAAATAAAATCTTGCTAAGGCTTAGCTAGTGTTTTCCTACTTTAAAAAAAATCAGCTTTACCATTCACAAAGAAGCTTACTGTCTGAAACATGAGTGATATTCTGGATAATCCACTGAAGGTTATGACTGATCATCTACTGAGGCCAGAAAATAATCTTCTACTAACACATTCAAGACACCAGGAAGCTATTTTATTACCGAGAGGTGGGTCCTCCACAATATTTTATTTTATACATGCTCAGGTTCTGATAGAATGTCACAATCTCCTCTTGGATTGCTTCGGGTTTTCATTAATGAAACACTGAGCTTCTTCGAGCTCAGAGGTTTTAGGGGTGTTTTAATTATGCCATCCATCCTGTGCAGTGACCAGGGCTATTACAGATGGTATATATATTTAACTTTTATCACCAAGTCTCCTCCCTGGAATGGTTTTCCTTGGAAAAGAATATGGAGGAAAATATAGAGAGCATAAATGAGATTAAACTTAGACTATTCCAAATACATTAACGGATTCAATTTTCGATTATTTAAGGATTGGGGCTTCTAGCATTTTTCCTGGGCAGATGTTTTAGAATCAAATGACAATGAATTATTTTTTATATTGAACCCAAATTTCCTAAAGCTTATATTTGCCTAGCTCTAGAAAAAGTGGTGGATGTTAAGCCCACGCAGTGTTTGCTTATACATACATATATATCCTTATGCATTGCACTTATCTACATATGTATATATATTATATAAACTTTGACTTCAGTGGTGTAGGGGATCCTTAGTAAGGAAACCCAACTTTAACCAATGCAGAGAAGCAACTACTCTGAACTTTATAATTTTATAGAATTGCCTAGCATATTAAGGAAATAATTTATTTAGCATCATTAAGTCATTATGTCTCAGAGGGGAGACTTGAAACTAGGTCTTTTCTACTTTGAGACTAGCTTTCTGTCAGCTCTTCTGTACCGTCTCTCTTAATTTCTTGCTTTAGGAAGTACCCTGTGGCTAAAAGTATTCCTCTCACCTCCATTTCTGCTCATTTGAATGAATATAAATACATTTTTATAAAAGCCTAATTCAAATTCTATCTCTTCCAAGAAACTCTCTAATATTCCCACTAAGTCATGATGTTTATCCCCTCAGATCTTCAATGGAACTTTGCTTTGTATTTCTCTTATTATAGCCTATTTTCTACTTTGGTAGGTAATCTAGCAATGCAAAACACAATCACAGAAATTCAGAGGTGGGACAGATCTTATGGGTCATTCAGTCTGAGTCATATCTGAGTAGGAATCACATTTAGCATTCAATCTAGTGAAGAGGAACCCACTAACTGGAGACAGATTATTCCATGCTTCAATAGTTCTAATTGTTTGAGTTTTTCCTTGCTTCCTGCCAAAATTTACCTCACTACAACTCCCAACAATTATTCGTAGTTCTTCCCTTTAGGGTCAAGCAGAATATATCGAATACTTGTACCACAGGATAGGACTGAAAGATAACCACATTGTTTCTGTTACTATTATTCTTTACTGAATGAAGTCAAATCCTTTACCCACCCTTCAAATGACATCAATTGCATTACCTACAACATACATTCCTTCATTATATGTTTAGTGAGATCTAGCTATCTGTCCCAATTTTATCTTTTTTAAATGGTATATCTAATTCTTTAAGCAGTACAATAGATCCTGAAGTGGGAGAATAAAAATGTATATTATAAAAGTTGAAGAAAACAAATCACTGTAAAACCAACAGATTTGTTCCATTTCACATCTGTTGCCTGAATTTCAATTTCCTTAAAAATTTATCTGAATACAATTTGCTTTAGCTGGATCTCATGTCAAGCTCACTGAGGCTCTTTTATTCATAATTGCTTTTGACTAATTTTTAAATTTTAATTTTTTGGTTGCATTTTAAGTTCTAAACTGTCTCCTCTCTCCCCACCTTGCACTAGAGAAAGCCATGACTTCACACATATGTATAAATACATATAAAAACATATAATCAATATTTCTATTTATTGGTTCTTTCTCTATACATACATACACATATGTATAAATACATATAAAACATATAATCAATATTTCTATTTATTGGTTCTTTCTCTATAAATCCTTTATAGTTTTTTTTTCTTTTTGGAGGGGGGGAAGGCAAGGCAATTTGGGTTAAGTGACTTGTCCAAGGTCACACTGCTAGTGAGTGTTAAGTGTCTGAGTTTCAATTTGAACTCAGGTCCTCCTGACTCCAGGACCAGTGCTCTATTGACTGAACCACCTAGCTGCCCCTGGTCCTTTATAGTTTATTTGAGTATTTATAGTACTCAGAATAATTTGGTTATTCACAATTTTTCTTCCAACAATATTGCTGTTACTGTTTAAATGTTCTTTTGGTTCTATTCACTTAACTTTTCATTATTTCATGCAAGTCTTTCCATGTTTTGTCTAAAATCAAATAGCTCATTATTTCTTACATCATACTAGTATTCCATTATAACCATATGCCACAACTTGTTTACTCATTCCCCAATTGATGGACATCCCCTCCATTTCCAGTTCATTGCCATCACAAAGAGAACTGCTATCAATATTTTAGAATATGTATGTTCTTTTCCTTTTTCCCTAATAATCCTGGGAAACAGATCTAATAATGGTATGGATGTGTTAAAGGGTATGGGTACTTTAATGATTCTTTGGGTATAATTCCAGATTGCTCTCCAAAATGGGTTGCATCATTTCACGGTTCCACCAACATTTTTTCATATCCCCCCATTTGTCATTTCCCCCTTCTATCATTGTAGCCATTCTGATAGGTGTGAAATATCTGAGTTGTTTTAATTTGCATTTTGTTAATCAATAATGATTTAAAGCATTTTTATATGTCTATAAATAGTTTTTATTTCTTCATAGAAAAAGTGCCTTTTCATATATTTTGACCCTTTATCAATTGGGGAATACCTCACACTCATAAATTTTACAAAGTTCTATATATATTTGAGATATGAGAATACTGAATATTTCCTGAAGTGATGGCAAATTACTATCTCCTGTCATTCCTATGTATTAGACTTTGCAAATGAAATCTGATGGTGTCTTTGACTGCTATGCATCTCTGTGAAATAGATCATTGGGTAGCTTTGGGGATTTTTGAGGATTTTGGAACAACTCTTTGTGATGGATGACTCTTGGACTACTTGTGCTTCTCTAAGAAGTGTTTATTGTCAGAGTTGATGTCTTGATTTATATATCCTATTTTGAACATCAACTATTTGTTTAAACAACTCGGGAGGAAACTACTAGAATCACACATTTTTCCCATCTTTATCCATTCTCTATTCTTATTTATATGTTTAGCTTTTCTCAAGAGGTCAGTGATTCCACTAGATACAAGAAGTAGATTTTTAAAGGGTGTTATATCTATAATAAATCCTCTTCTCTCTTTACATATATAATAACTTTTATTTTTATGATGTCTTTTGCTTTTTGCCATACGTGATACCTTCTAAGTCCTCTTTAAAAAAATGCATTGATTTTATATATGTATGTGTGTATACATGCATGTTCAATATACACATATAACATACATATACATATACATATATACATATAAAGATATTATAAATATGTACATATATATGTTCAAACTCTTATATTCAGATGTTATTTTTTTAAGTGTCTTAGTTCATGCATACTTTTAAAAAATCAAAGTCATTCATTTGTTCACTTAGTTTTGAGAAAACCTTTCATGTTTTTCCTAAAACCCATTAACTTCATCCTTTGCAACAGATGTTGGAGGTTAGACTGCAGTTATATTATCAGTTTTGAAATATGCTTATTATGAATGCTGAAAGGTGAGATGATTGTGTAATTGCTTGAAGTTATACTTCTTGTTACTTTGGGGTAAATGGTTAAATCAACCTTCCTAACTCCTTTATTTGTCACTTTGAGAAGAAACTGTGAGTTGTGGTTTCTTTTGTCATCTGTTTTGACATATAATTATTCTCCTGATATTTATTCATGCATACTCCACATTATTAGAACGTAAGCTTAAGAAGGCCAATAGGGTGTTCCTACATCAATTTTATAATAGCAATCCTGGGATCACACACACACACACACACACACACACACACACACAGACAGAGAGAGAGAGAAAGTGAAAGAGAGAGAGACAGAGAGAGAGACAGAGAGAGAGAAAGGGAGAGAGAGAGACAGAGACAGAGACAGAGAGAGAGAGAGAGAGAGAGAGAGAGAGAGAGAGAGAGAGAGAGAGAGAGAAACCAAGGGTATCCTTGTGGAGTCATTGTTCCAAATCAATTAAGGGCAATGGGTGTATGGGGGTAGTGAATTTTTGTAATGATAATTATTACTGTAAAATATTATAGTTACAATTATAATAAGAGCTAGCATTTATATGGCACTTTAAGGTTTGCAAAGCACTTTGCAAATATTATTTTATTTAATCTTTACAACCACCCTGTAATGTAGCTTATATTTTTATTCTCATTTAATATATGAGAAAACTGAGGCTTAGAATTTAAGTAACTTGCCCAAGGTCACACAATTGGTAAGTATCTGAGAGAGGCTAATAATTCATTATCCTGATCCCAAGTTCAGCATTCTAACTGCTATACCATCAAGCTGCCCCTGAGACATCTTATATGATAGGGTTAATTATAAGTCTCTTTTATAGCTCCTCAAGTACACATATAGTTCAGTGTTCTATATAAAATAGGTACATAATATTTGCTGAATTTAAATTTTGAGTTTCAGATTAAACAATTGGACATTTATTTGGTAGGCAACAGAAAAGCCATGAAGGTTTTCAATAAGGGGAATAACATGATCAGATCTGTGTTGTAGGAAGATTTACTTGACATCAGTGTTATTAAGGAACTGGAAGGGGAGCAAATAACAGTGGGGAGAAGCTGCAGACTCCAGGCATAAAAATTTAGAAATAGAGAATGAGATTAAAGTCATTGCAGTAGAAATGGAAAAGAAGTGATGGTTGTCAGAGACATCGGTAATTTATAATGCCTAAGAAAGGAGTTAATAACAGCATCAATGTTCTCACATGTGAGATTAAAAGAATGTAACAAACAGGAAAGTTAAAAGAGGAAAAGATTTTAGGGAAAATGATGTTCCTTTGAGATATGTTGCATTTGAGGCTTTGGATTAGCCTCAAGGGGAGATGTTCAGTAAGAAATTAGAAATAGAGGCCAATCTGAGAGAGAGAAGTTGGGTTGGAGATGAGAATCATCTACATAATGGTAGCAAGTGAAATGACTACAGTTGTCATCTGAACAAATTTTGGAAGGAGAGAATGGGAAAGAGGCCTGATTATAGAGGTAGAGTACATTATTTACCAAGCAAGCTAAAGGGAGAAGAGGAATTGGTAAAGGTAATAAACAGAACTTTCAGATAGATAGGAGGAGGATTACAAGGTTGTACTATCATGTTAGGCATTGGAGTATATTCAAGGAGGGAGAATCAACTGTGTTAAATGCTACACTGACAATAAGAAATATATAGACTGGAAAAAAAAAAGCTTTATGTTTGTCAGGAGACCATAAAGGATCTTTGAGGAAGTAATAAGAACAGTGGGAACCAAAATCAAATTTCAAGGGGTTGCAGAGTAAATCAGGCCTCAGGAAAGTGAGTCTAGGCAGTGTTGGCTCTTCATTCTAGATTTTTGGCAATAACAAGGAGAAGCAGTTCAGGAGAGAGTTTTGAGGGACAAAAAGCCAAGGGGAAGCCTCGGGGAGGGGAGGCTGTTTCTAAGGTAGCAGCAGAAGAGTCAAAGACTAAAATACTATTGAGAGGGAATGGATGAGGTAGTATAATCCTTGAAGAAGCAGGAAGGGACTGGAGAAGCCTTGATGAAAAGAGGTATTCTAAGAAAGGTTGGAGGACAATCTGAGTGAGGACACAATATTTTGATGTATAACAGTATACAGATAATGGAGCCTGCTTTGGATCACTTAGTTGTTTTCAGTAAAGGCTGTGGTAATGCTATTTGCTGACAGGGAAGGAGGGGAGAGTGGGACTAATAGCTTAAAGAGAAGAAAAACAAATTGTTTTCAAATTTTGATATTATCACTTAGGAAGGAGAGCGGTAAAAAGGAAAGAGCATTGAGTTCATAGTTACTACCAGAGGCCCTGAGTTTGAATTCTAGCTTTATTCTCTTTGTACCTGTAGGTAAATCTCTTGACCTTTTTTAATGCCAGCTTCCTCTACTTTAAAAGTTAGTGGTTTGGATTGAATGACCTCTCAGATCCCTTGTGGCTTTAAATCAATGATCCTATGCCCTTCTCTCCACCTAGTTATCCTTCTGTTAGCATAAGGATTTAAAAAAAATTTTTTTCCAGCCCAGTGGCAAAAGAAAAATACCTTACAAATAAACCAAGAACAAAAATATGATTTTTGTATTATCTGCCTTTTGGGATTGTGTCCATCCCTGTTCCCCTATCTTCACAAAGGTAATTGAGAACTGACCATGTTCCATGTCTTACAATTCTACATGTCTTTGACGTTGACATGATATACTCTAAGTGTACATCCTATTTATTTTTTTACTACTAGCTTTGTTGGTTCTCATAATTTCTTTTTCTATTCCTTTCCTAAGCAGTGACTATCTTTGTTTAGGCTGATTTCCCCCAAGATATGCTACTTTGTATCTTCCCAGTTAAATAGCAATTTATTATTTGCTGCCTGTGCTCATAATCCCTCTAGTATTCTTCTTTATGTTAGTTTCTTATATCATTTTCCAATATATTTTGTAATAGAACCTGCAGAGTACATTCATGTTCTATTTTATCACTCTCCCAAATTACTGAGGATGATAAAAATGCTTATATTTAATTCTAAAGATTGTGGTAGCTTACTTGTTTCCAGTCTGAGTCCCTTCTTATTTATCATTGCCCTTTGTTTAGCCAATTTTCATTGTAAATCAACTTGGATTTTTCTGACCAATATTACAGATTTATCAAATACTTTTATAAACACACATTCACAGTGTTGACTGGATTTCCTTTATCCAAAAACATAGTTAATTCTTTTCAAAAAGGATTCTCTAGTTTTGCCAGAATTTCTTCATTTAAAGTTCATATTGCTTTTCTCCCAGAAGTCTATACTGAAGATTTTGCTCTCTTAGAGATGAATTTGTAATGGAATCTGAGGAATTTAGAGAAATATAATATGACATGATACTGATATGGAAAAAGGTAAGTACACAGAGAAAAGCAATGTATGCAATGATTGCAATAATAAAATGAAAATAACACCAAGATGCAACTGAATGGAAATTAACTGCAATCATCAATTTTGGTCCAGGTGAGGAAACACATTGCCCTCATGTTGGGTGAGAGTTGGAAGATTATAGGGCCTGAATATTGCATACTCTAGTAAATGTGATCTCTATATTGATTGGTTCTATTTAACTGTTTATCTTTGTCATAAGGGAGAGTTCAATACAGGTTGAGAAGGTGAGGAGGCCTTTGTTGGGAAATTTGTCAAACAAATGTATGAGACAGAAACCGGTCAATAGAACTTAAAATGAAATAGTTGACTGCTTTAATACACTAACCATAAGCAATCTGAAAGTGCTGCCATATCCTTGAATTTTATCAAACTTTAATGGAAAAAAACAAACAAAACTTCTTTACTTAAATGGATCCAAGATGTCACTGATATAGGTACTCTTTTCGGTTGTCTGAACTCTTATCATCCTGTGCAATTCTAGCCCGTATCTTTCTATCAACTCTTCAAATGAAATTTGAACAAAGCAGATGGGAAGCTTCACTTTAAACATTTGAATATTTTGTGAGTACCAGTTCCACTGAATATCAAGTTGCCTTTGTACTGCCCATCTATTACCTGACAATATCAAGGTCTAGCCTCTTCTTTCTATTATGAATTTCACAGATGATATCTTTTATATCCCTTGTTATGTGTCAAGCGTTAGCAACAATATTCTGGAATCAATGCATTTGCATCTCCATTTTTGTCTGGCAAAGGGTCACCCACATTTTGATTTTTGGAGATTGTGATGTTTCATGATTTACAGTTACACACCATTACCACTGGAAGAATGTTGTTGTTTAAAATATGGAGCAATTTCTTCCTGGAGCAATTTGCAACCATCAAAAGTGCTAGTTTTCTTTTATTTCTCAAGTGCTTGTTTTCTTTTATTCAAATCTATACACAGCTCATTGGCCACCTGCCATACCAGTCTAAGATATATTTACTGACAGATCAATGCAATAATTTATCCTTCTAACTGCATGTTATGATCTGGACAACTAGAATTTTTTTTTCATTAATTTAGTTTAGTTATTAAAGTCTTGTGTAGTTTTCTGGAATCTGATGCAATCAGTACAACATCTTTTGAGTACAGGAAAATCTGGAAGCCTTCATAACCTACAAGAAATTCCTTTTCCATTTAGACTCCATGACAGCAACTAAAATCATTGGCAAGCATACTTGTCTCTATTTTATTCCTCATTTAATAT
>JAQQSU010011473.1:0-12157 GCA_028627135.1 Pseudochirops cupreus
GCTCCTCTGGTCCAGCCGCCCCCGGGGCACAGCCGCGGCTTCAGGCCAGGCTGGTTTTGGTTCGCAGTGCTGATATGGTTCCTCGTAGCCGAGCTGACTTTAGTGGGAAGTATCTTTGTGTGCGTTTTGGAGTTTCAGGATTGGTTTAGAGTCCTATTTTATGGGTATTTTGGGGTGGCTATGTGAGAGCTGTGATATGTTACTGCTGCTACGCCGCCATCTTGGCTCCACCCCATAACTCTTAGTTTCATACCCAAGGTTATTATTTTTAATCTATTTTTTATATGAATGTTATTAGGCCATTGGGAAGATAATATAGGCCCCAATGTAATAAAATTACGTAAATGACAACAAAGGAGAATGGTAAGCTTTGTTTGTGATTATGGGTCTTAATAAAGTCATACTCCTTTGTATTTTTCCTTCATATAAATTATTAGGCAGAGATTAACTTCTTCTTTTCTATGTTCTTTACATCTTTAAGATGGAAAATAATTTATTATTTTGAAAAGCCCTTAAAATTGTTGATATAATGTTTTCCAAAGTTTCTTTGCCACACCTTTATTCCATTTTTTTAAATCATTGACCTGTAAGGAATTCAGAAGACAGGGCATTCTTCTTATGTCAGCACCACAGAAAGAACAGATCTGCAAGTTATTACAAAATATATGTCTTAAAACCTTTAGAGAAAGATTAAACAATGGTAGCTAAAAATACATATGGACATTTTTATAGAAACTGGAAAGAAAATGGATGGTAATAAATCATGGAATGGATGAGATTATTATTATATATTATAAAATTATTGTATATTATATATATATATTATATATAAAATATTGTATTATATATTGTATGTACCATATACAAAATGTTGCATAAACAAATTATTGTATATTATAAAATTATTGTATGTGTACATGCAATGGAATACTGTTTTGCAATAAAAAAGAGCTGAAAGAATTGTTAGTGATATTTACATGAACTTATTAAGAGTAAAATTAAAAAAAAACACTAAAAACTTCTCATGTAGTAACAATATTACAAACAACTTTGAAAGTCTTAAAAGATGCAATCAGTGCAATGACAAACTATGATTCCAGAGTACCATTAATTGTGTATGCTTGTCTCTCATGACAGAGAAGTGATTAGACTAAAGCTACAGAATTTTTGGCATTGCCAATGAGAGAATTTGTTTTCTTTGACTAATTTAATTTGTTTCAATGGTTCAGTTTTATTTTTCTTTTTTCTTTCCATTTGGGAAAGGGAGAGATAAAAAACTATTTATGGAAAATTGTTTATTTTTAAAATACAAAATTAAATGGAAATGTTTAATATTAAAGCTATTTTTCAATGGCTCATCATTTTTATTGAATATTATTTAGCTTCATTTTTTAGAGACAAATGTTTCCAAATTCTTGCTCATTGCTTGCAAACTTAAAATCTTAATAAAGCCATATTGCACTGTATCTAAAATTTACTTAATCATCAAATGTATTAAATAGTACTTGTATAAGGTCTCTAATTGTGAAAAGGACTTTCAAATAGTGGGTATAGTATTTATTAATTTTGAAAGCCTTAGAAATATTTCATGCATAATGTGTCCTCAAACTAATAAGATGAAAGTCAGCAAGCATCTATTGGTTACCTATTATATATTCCAGGCACTGTGCTGATTCTTTCTTTCTTTATTTGGTAAATATATTTTCAAAAAGAAGTAATCACTATAATGCTTCATAGCTTTCCAAATATTTTCATAGCATCATATATTTAGATCTGGAAGGGATATAAGGAACAATTGACTTTCATATACATTTACTTTCTTTTTTAAATGCTTTAATTTATTTTGTTAAATATTTTCCAATTTCATGTAAAAAATTTAATATTCATTTGTTTAAAATTCTGAGTTCCAAATTTTCTTTCCCCTTCTCAACCTATGCCTCTGCTTGAGAACATAAGAAATTTGATATCAATTATGCATATGAAGTAATGCAAATTATATTCCTATATTAGCCATGTTACAAAAGAAGACATACATCAAAATAAGAGAGAAAAATTTTGAGAAGTAAAAAGAAAAAACATATATGCATCAGTCTTCATTTAGAGTTCATCAGTTCTCTCTGTAAAGATGGATAGCATTTTTCATTATGGATCTTTTGGAATTGTCTTGGATCTTTGTCTTGCTCAGAGTGACTGTCTTTCACAGTTGATTATCCTCACAAGATTGGTATTACTGTGTGCAATATTGTCCTGGTTTTGCTCACTTCACTTTGCATGACTTCATATAAATCTTGACAAGTTTTTCTGAAGCCATTCTGCTCATTCTTATAGCACAGTAGTATTCCATCACAATCACATGCTACAACTTGTTCAGTCAATTGATGGACATCTCCTCTATTTTTAATTCTTTGTCAGTACAAAAAGAACTGTTAAATACATTTTTGTACAAAGAGATTATTTTTTCCTTTTCTTTGATCTCTTTGGAATACAGGTCTAGTAGTGATATTGTTGGGTCAAATGGTATTTCCAAATTATTCTCCTGAATGGTTGACTACTTCACAACTTTACCAATAATTCATTAATGTACCAGTTTTTCACATCCCTCAAGCATGTCATTTTTCTTTTTCTGTCAATCAATTTGATAGGTGTGAGGTAGTATCTCAGAGTTCTTTTAATTTACATTTCCTAATAAGTGATTTAGAATTTTTTTTCCTATGACTATTGGTTGCTTTGATTTCTTCTGAAAACTTCTTTTGACCATTTATAAACTGGAGAATAGATCTAATTTTTATAAATTTGGTTCAGTTCCCTTTATATTTGAGAAGTGGTGCCTTTGTCAGAGAAACTGAATATAAACTTTTGCCTCAGTTTCCAGTTATTCCTTTAGTTTTGACTGCATTGTTAGGTTTGTGCAAAATTATTTTAATTTCATGAACTCAAAATTATCCATTTTACTTCCCATGACATTATTTATTTATTTATTTATTTTTGATCATAAACTTTTCCCTCATCCTTAGATCTAACATGTATATTTTCTTATGCTAGCTAAATTTGCTTATGATATCACATTTGCTTCTAAATCTTTTATCCATTTTGATCTCTTTTTGTTATAATTTTCCCCTTTCTTCCTCTACCTTCCTCTTTCTTGCAAGGCATCCTTCTTTTTCACCTGCTCATTTTTTTTCATTATTTCAACATAAGCAATTCACTCCCCACACCCTCTTTCCATGTAGATTGCTTCTAACTCTTCCTAATAATGATAAAGTTCCTAGAAATTACACATTTCGTCTTCCCATACATGAATGCAAACTGCTTAACCTTATTGAGTCTATTTCTATTTCATATTTACCTTTTTATGCTTCTCTTGAGTCTTCCATTTAAACATCATTTTTAAAAAATTCATCTTTTATCAGGAATGCTTGAAAGTTCTCTATTTCCTTTTTCTTTCTTTGGAAGGATTATATTCAGTTTTGCTGGGCAGATTATTCCTGGTTGTGATACAAGCTCTTTTGCTTTTTTGAAATGTTATAAACCAGACCCACCACTCCTGTATTGTGGTAACTGCTGAATCTGTGATATTAACAATGCTTCACAGTATTTGAATGATTTTTTTTTTTGCCTGTTTAAAGTATTTTCATTTTGACCTCAGAGCTCTGGAATTTGACTTTAATCTTCCTGTGAGTTTTTATTTTGGGTTCTCCTTCAGGTGGTGATTGGATTTTTTCAATATCTTTCCTTGATAATTTCTTCAAACACTATGTCTGTTTTTTCTTGGATCTTATCTTTCAGGTAGTTCAGTAATTCTTAATTTATCTCTCCACAATCAATTTTCTGTCAGTTTTTAAAAACATGATATTTCATTTTTCTTCATTTTTCTTCTTCTTTTGACTTTATTTTTTCATGGTACCTTATGGAATCATTAGCTTCCAGTTACCCAATTCTAAGTTTTTAAGGTAATAATTCCTTCAGTGAGTTTTTGTACCTTTTGTTCCCTCATTTGCCAAGTTCTATTTTAAAGGGTTTTTTTTTTTAGTGTTTTTTTATGCCTTTTTTTACCAAGCTGTTGTCTCTTTATAATTTTCTTGTATAACTTTTGTGTCTTTTACTAATTTTTCCTCCTATTATCTGATTTTGAAAATTGTTTCAACTCTTCTAGGAATTCTCATTGGACTTGAGTCTTATTCACATTTTTTGCTGCTTTGTTTGTAACTGTTTTGATCTCATCTTCTTCCAAATGTATGTCTGGATCTTCCCTTGTCACTATAGTGGCTTTTCATGATCAGGTTCTTTTTTTTGATTTTTGCTCTTTTCCCCCACAATATTTCATGATTTTGAAATTTATGTCAAAGTTGGGTTTTGCTGTCAGCATGGTGGAGATGGGGTTTGGAAGGTCAGTGTCTCAAGTTTCAGTCTTTTTTGCAAGGCTATTTTCAAACTAGCTTTATGGGATTGAAAGTTTTTGATACTTCCAAGATGATGTTATCCAGGGAGACATTTGGTCACTACTCTCTTGGTCTATACTCCAGTCTTTATTCAAGAAGGGCACCTGATTCATTGAGATTATAATTGATGTGGTTTCTCAGAGTCCATGACCAGAAGTAACACTGTTTCTCAGGATCATTGATTGCTTGTCACCTTGTGACCAAAGAATACACTTCCTCAGGGATCCTATTTCCTTTAAACTGAAAGTGCTTGTCTCTGCCCTTGAATTATGATTTGAAAGTGGTTATAAGCAAGTAATTTATGAATCTGCATCAGGATTTTTGTCCAGCACTAGCATAAGGGTCCCTTATAATCTCTTCCTGAGCAGTTGTTATATCCCCTTACTGTCTCTGGTGTGAAAATTCCAGAAAGTGTTTTTGCTTCTGTCACTACCACCTTGTTCCAGCCCTTATGTTTCATCTATGTATACTGTAGGCCAGCCTTCCCTTCCGTGTCACAGATTTTTCTTTCTGACCTCCTCAGTTGTCTTTGATCAGAAGAACATCACATTCTGACTCTTTGTTCATTCTGCCACTCCAGAATTCAATTTGAGGGATTATCTTAATGTCATTTGGAGGAGAATGTTGGAAGGTCCCAGCTGATTGTTTTTTTCTATTCTTCCAGTTTGACTCCCCAATATAAGTTCCCCCCCCATATCTCCACTGTGCTAATTTTTGAGAATACAAAGAAGGGTCAAACCCCTTCCTTCAAAAGTAAAAAAAAAAAAAAAGAAAGAATCGTATTATTTTTTTTAAATTTATTTACTTTTAGTTTTCAACATTCAGTTCCACAATCCCTTGGGTTCCAAATTTTCTCCACCTCACCCCCCCCCCCCCCCGCAATGGTGGCATGCAATCCAATAGAAATTCTACAAATACCTTCACATTAAGCATTAGTCAAGCTATAAAGAAGAATTATAACCAATGGAGTGAACAACAAGAAAGAAGGGACAAAACAAAACACAAAAGAGAGAAAGTAGCGTGCTTCAATCTTCATTCAGACTTTTGTAGTTCTTTTCTCTGGATGTGGATATCACTTTCCATCATGTGTTTTTTGGAGTTTGTTTATAATCTTGCATTGCTGAGAGGAGCCCATTCTATCAAAGTTAGTCATCACAGATACAATGTGTGTGTAATCTGTGTACAAAATTCTCTTGGTTTTGCTCTCCTCACACAGAATCAGTTTATATAAGTCTTTCCAGATTATTATGAAGTCCTTTTGCTCCTCCTTTCTTATAGCATAATAGTATTCCACTACATTCATATACCACGACTTGTTTAGCCATTCCCCAATTGATGGGCATGCCCTTGCTTTCCAATTCTTTGCCACCACATAAAGAACTGGTATAAATAGTTTTGTACATATTGGTCCTCCTCCCACTTGAATGATTGCTTTGGGATACAGCCCTAGAAGTGGTATTACTGGGTCAAAGGGCACACACATTTTTATAGCCCTTTAGGCATAGTTCCAGATTGCTCTCCAGAATGGTTGGATAGGTTCGCAACTGCACCAACAGTGCATTAGTCTTCCAGTTTTTCCACATCCTCTCCAAGATTTATCATTTTTCTGTTTTGTCATCTTAGCCAATCTGACTGGTGAGATGTAGTACCTCAGGGTTGTTTTGATTCGCATTTCTCTAACCAATAGTGATTTAGAGTATTTTTTGATATGGTTATAGATATCTTCAATTTCTTCCTCTGAAAACTGACTGTTCATATCCTTTGACCATTTATCAATCGTGGAATGACTTGTATCCTTATACATATCTCTGGATACTTTAGAAATGAGGCCTTTATCAGAGACAGTGGTTGTAAAAATTCCCAATTTTCCACTTCCATCCTAATCTTGGTTACATTGGCTTTATTTGTACAAAAACTTCATTTTAATATAATCAAAAGTATCCATTTTGCATTTTGTAATGCTCTCTAACTCATGTTTGGTCATAAAGTCTTCCTTTCTCCATAAATCTGACAGGTACACTATTCCTTGCTCTCCCACATTGCTTACAGTATCAGCTTTTATATCTAGATCATTCACCCATTTAGGCTTTACTTTGATATATGGTATAAGATATTGGTATATGCCCAGTTTCTGCCATATCATTTTCCAGTTTTCCCAGCAGTTTTTGTCAAATAAGGAGTTCTTATTCCAGAAGTTGGAGTCTTTGAGTTTTTCAAATAGTAAATTACTATACTCAATGACTGCTGTGCTTCATGTACTTAATCTATTCCAATGATCCACTACTCTATTCCTCAGCCAGCACCAGATTGTTTTGATGACTGCTGCTGTATAATATAATTTAAAATCTGGTTTGGCTAGTGCACCTTCCCCAGCATTTCTTTTCATTAATTCCCTTTATATTCTGGATATTTTGTTCTTCCAAATGAATTCTGTTACTATTTTTTTCTAGCTCTATAAAAGATTTTTTTGGTAGATTGATTTGTATGGCACTAAATATGTAAATTATTTTAGGTAAAATTGTCATTTTTATTATATTAGTTCAACCCAGCCACAAGCAACTGATGTTTTTCCAATTAGTTAGATGTGATTTTATTTGTTTGAAGAGGGTTTTGTAATTTTGTTCATATAGGTCCTGGGTTTGTTTTGGCAGGTAGATTCTCAAATATTTTATAATGTCTATAGTAACTTCAAATGGAATTCCTCTTTCTATTTTCTGTTGTTGAATTTTGTTAAAAGTATATATAGAAATGCTGAGGATTTATGTGGGTTTATTTTATGCCATGCATCTTTGCTAAATTTATTTATTATCTCATGTAGTTTTCTTTTACTCAATTCTCTAAGATTCTCTAAGTATATCATCATATTATCTGCAAAGAGTGATAGCTCAGTCTCTTTCCCTAATCTGATTCCTTCAATTTCTTTTTTTTCTCTTATTGCCACCTCTGACATTTCTAGTACTAAATTGAATAATAGAGATGATAGTGGACATCCTTCTTTCACTCCCAATCTTTTTGGAAATGCTTTTAACTTATCCTCAGTACATATAATACTTACTGTTGGTTTTAGATAGATGCTACTTATTATTTTAAGGAAGACTCCATTTATTCCTATACTTTTTAGTGTTTTTAATAGGAATGGGTGTTGTATTTTGTTAAAAGCCTTTTCTGCATCTATTGAGATAATCATAAGGTTTCTATTAGTTTTGTTATTGATATGATTGGTTATAGTGATAGTTTTGCCAATATGGAACAATCCTTGCATTCCTGGAATAAATCCTACCTGATCAAAAGTGTTATTCAACAATGATTATCTTATGCCTTTATCATACAAGGTTGTTCTCAAATAATAAAGTGTAATAATTGAATAAATATGATCTTATCAAAGTGTATTTTTCTCATGATAAGTTGCTGTAGTTAGGGTTTGGGATCTCCCACTTGTCAGCTCAGATGAGGCCTGTTGGGATATCTCCCACCTTGCATTTTAGCCTTGGCACAACCTCAGCCACATGCTTCTTCTAGCACTCCTAAGCCTGCTGCTGGTTCCACTATTTCAGGATTTTATGCTGGGGCAATATTCTCTGGGTTTTCAGGGTCAGAGAAGGGGATTAGAGCAGCTAGGATTTACTCTTCCATCTTGGCTCCTGGAAGTTTGGGTAGGTGATTTTTAAACATCCAGGCTGTGGGTTTATAACCTCAGGAGTAGCTGCTGTCATTGCCACAGGCTGTCCACCTGTCTTTTACCCAGCTCTGATCTATTCCCCCATCCTGCTGTGGGAAGTCTGGGAATCGCCCCTGTCAAAGGTGAATCAAATTGCCTGGGCCAACTCTGGCTCTGTGTGGTACAGCCCCTGCACTCTGTCTACCTTGGTGCTCTGTCTGTCTCTGCAAAAGCCTTATTTCAATGACCTCAGAGAATAATTAAGGATGCAATTCCAAACAATTATGTCAACATGGACTGTAGAAAATAGGATAAGCACTATTTTTAAGGTGGATTAGAAAAGTTTATTATGAAAAATTGAATAATAGCTGGAACTCGAAGGAAACCAGGGAAGCCAGTGAAACTAGGAGAGACTTGAGGAGAGAAAGAATTGCAGTGTTGGGGGTGGACAAACTAGTGCAAAATTCATGTAACAGGTATGTAGTATGCTGTGGAAGAAACAGCAAGAAGGTTGGTTTCACTAGATCACAAAGTACATGGTTAGAGGGTAGGGAATGTTGGAAGGGTCAGAGTAAAGTATAAGAAGAATGGAAAATTTGAAAAGGGGAAAGTTATGAATGGTTTTAAATGACAAGCTGAGGATTTTAGATTTAATCTCAGAGGAAATAGGTTGCTGAATAGTTGGATGACATAGACAGAATTGTATTTTAGGAAGATGACAGTTGAGTAGAAGACTGACTATAGAGGGGGGAAAGTTTGAGACAGGGAGAACAACCAGCAGATTATTACATTTTTGAGGTATAAAGTGATAGGGAACAACATCATTATAGTAGTAGTTTGAAAAGAGAAAAAGAGGCCTATAAGAGATATGTTACAAATATATAATTCTAATAGTTTGGATATGGGAAATGAGTGAGACATTAAAGATGAGACTTAGGTTGTGAGTCTGGAAGATTGGGAAGATGATGGTTCCCTTGATAGTAATAAGGAATTTAGGAATAGTGAATCCTTGAGTTTAAAATATCTAAGAGACAACCATGATGAAAGAGAAAGTAAAAGGTGAAGAAAAACAGCTTTCTGTTCCTGTCAATCATTATATTATTATTATATGCTATTATGTGACATTTGTTTACATAATTTCTTTACTATAATCCTACAATTCCTATAATTTGGGTGATAATATAGCTTTCCCAAGTCTTACTTCAAAAACTTGCTCAAAGTTGCCACTCAATTATTTGGCCAAGGTGTTTATTCTTCAGAAAAAACAAAATAACTTTGAAATTCTGACTTGATCTAGAATTTATTCCTCTTTGGGGAAATAATCCTCATACAATTGAGTAGGGACTTTTTATTTTGCTTTTTGGAGGGGGAAAGGCTGGGCAATTGGGGTTAAATGACATGCCCAAGGTCATATGGCTAGTAAGTGTTAAGAGTCTGAGGATGGATTTGAACTCAGGTCCTTCTGACTCCAGGGCCAGTGCTCTATTCACTGAGCCACCTAGCTGCCCTGAGTAGTAACTTATGAGGAATGTTTGGTGCATAATTAAATTTTCCCCTTGTTAAGTAATCAAAGGCAAATCATGATTTCAATTTTGAGTTACTGGACTACATAGATTGATAATCATTAAATATCATATTTTGGCCTAAGTCTGAAGTAATCAAACAAAATGCTTTGCCTCATTTTAAAAAGGCTCTTTTTCTGTGTCAGCAAAATCAGAGACCAGATAAGGTTGGAAGTAAGATCTAAAACAGTTACCCTGAGATCATAAATTCCAAATAGACCCAGCTTTGTCTTGCTCTCTGAGTGAGCTTGGGGAATACTTCTTCTTATGTCAACAAAGCCAGAATGGGAGCAAAATGGGCTTACTTTATGGCTCTTAAGGATGGGACCCTCAACTAAAGGCATGAACTTGAGTAATGGGACTTTTTCTTATCTAATATTTACTGGACATGTACTATGTTATGGAATGTTAATGGTAAAGAAAACACAGATATTCTGGATCATAATTTCAATTGACACTTTGTCAACTGTCTTGTTTTATTGTATTTACCATTTATTCAATTAAGAAAATTCTTCTCTCATACTATGATTAAACATTTTTGGGGTTCACAAATTTGGGTGATACAGACACCCTGAATTGGGATGGTCCTAAAACGTACTTAAGCTATCTCATCTTTTTGCTCATCAGTCCAGACTCAACTCCTGCACTCCTTGTACAAGTTTCTCAAGCTTGAGGTAATAAAATGAAATAATTGTATATCACTATTTGTTAGTCTCCTTTAACCAAACTTTTAAAAATGTCTACAAGATATGCATATGTGTGTATACATATATAAACACATACATTCATATGCAGATATATACATATCTATCTTCACAATTACCTTTAGGCTTAAAATTTTGTGATTTGATATTAAAATTTAGTTAACATAATTTATTTTTCATTTTTCTAAATATCTAAATTCCCTTGTCTTGATCCTATACTCAAGAAACTCTGGAAGATTCAAAAAGATGAGGAGGGAGTCTGAGAATCATGATGTGATTTAGAATAAATATATCCTCAGAATGTGAATGAAAATATTATTTGTTATTAGAATTATCAAAGTATACAGCATTTACAGGCACATGAAGAAAAATCAGATCCAATAAAATTGCTGTCAATTATCAAACTTCCATGTCTCTATTTTCCCCTCTAGTTTCCCCAGTTTCCTGATAAATAGCAGCCTGTAGGAAATAAGAGTTTTCCAGATAATAGAGGACATGACTCTGGCCCACCTCCACCTGCATTCCATTGCTTTATTCCCAAAAGCAGATGCTTCAGTCCAAGAGGGAGTTGTTACTTAGGAAGTTGTTGAAACAGGTCTATATAATTTGGATCTGCATGCCTCTTCTCTTTCTCCCACCTATATTTTATCAACTGGTTTTTTATTGATTTTTCTCAACTTCTACTCTGCTTTCTTACTCTCATCTACTTAATATTTTCCTATATCCACCTTCTTCAGTGAAATTCCTCATTCTAATTCTAGGCACAACAATATAGGCTTAGTGGGAGTTGCAGCAAAGCCTGGTTAAGTTCAATGACACTATTTCCTCAGGACAAGGTAGGGAGTTTTGAAATCAAGGCAGGGAAGTAGGAAAAGGTCATAAAGTACATTTTAAAATATAACATATAGAGGACGGAGCCAAGATGGCGGCATAGGAGCAGCAACATATCGTAGCTCTCACATAGCCACCCCAAAATACCCATAAAATATGACTCTAAACTAATCCTAGAACTCCAAAATATGCACAAATAAACTTTCCACTAAAGTCAGCTCAGCTATGAGGAACCATATCAGCACTGCGATCTGAAACTAGCCTGGCCTGAAGCCCTGGCTGAGCCCTGGGGGGGCTGGATGGGAAGAGTTGAGGAGCCTCGGATTAGCAGCACCTGCAGCATTCAGAACTAGGTCAATGGAGCTTGTGAAATCAGGGGAGAAAAGTGGGCCGGCAGAAAGGCCTCCAGGGTGGGAAAGCCAAAGGCAGAGTTTTTGCACCCGCCTCCACATTGCAGCTTCCGCACCCTCGGCTTGCAGACAGCAGGGGGACTAAGCGATTGTTCAGAGGTCAAGAGCTCTCACATTGAGCAGCGTGGATCCGAATTGTGGTCTTGGGCTTTCATTCCTGCGAGCCTTCATTATCCAGTGAGCTGGAAGTAAGTAGGAAGGGACCCAGCACCTTCCTGAGAGCTACAGCAGCCAGGAGGACCCCAGTCATTTGGGACAGAGCTTTCCATTCTGGAAGCAGAGCCCCACAGAGATTAAAAAAAAAATCATGGACTGACGAACCATGAGTAAGAATAAGCATAAGAAGCAAAGTAAGAACAGCTCCCAAACCCTAGATTCCTTCTTTGGGGAAAAGAAAGATCATGGCAAAGAGAGGGAGGAGGAGAGTGGAGCCAGAAGCACCAGGGGCTTCCAATAAACATGAAGATTGCCTTAAAGCTAGGGATGAGCTGAAGAAGGATTTTGAAAACCAAATAAGAGAAGTGGAAGAAAAATGGGAAGAGAAATAAGAATG